>JANHFK010008029.1:33118-46184 GCA_036250565.1 Sibynophis collaris | reverse complement strand
TGTAAACCGCCCTGAGTCCTGCAAAGGAGAAGGGCGGTATACAAATTAAAATAAAATAAAATAAACTATCTAGCGGGCACCACGTTGGAGAAAGCTAATACAATGGATGATAGAATTGGGCTGTTTCTGCCTCAGCTCCTGCCCACCTAGAAGTTTGAAAACATGCAAATGAGAGTAGATACATAGGTACCATTTTGGTGGGAACCTAACAGGGTTAGATGCTCCTGGCGTATAGTGATGCTGGCCACATGACCACAGAATATGTCTTTGGACAACAGTGGCTCTTTGGCTAAGAACTGGAGATAAGCACCGACCGTCCCCTAGAGTCAGACATGATTGGACAGAGGAAAACTTTACCTTTTTATCTGATAATTTGCCCTTCACCTTCTGGGCAGAAGTTCAAAGTGTTATGCCTAAATTCCACCTCTTAATTTCCCTGTAACAACAACCCGGTGAGGTTGAGCTGAGGGCAAGTGGGCAGATGGGGGACTGGAACTTGGGATAGGGAGATGCAAAGCCCAGTGCAGACATGAGAACCAAAGAGAACTTCCTTTATGTGGGCACACACAACATCCCAGGCGCAGCCTTTCAGACTGTGACCTTCTTGCCTTCAGAAGTTGTGGGTGCTCCATCACTGGGGGCTTCTAAGAAGGGACTGGACAACCTTGTGTCTCAACTGATAGGCTTGAGCAGGGGGCTGGACTAGAAGACCTCCAAGGTCCCTTCCAACTCTGTTCATTAGGGGCAGAATTGCACAAGCGGGGCTCTCCTTGCAGCGGGGCATCCAGGCTCTCCAATCCGCACCCAAGGCTGAAGCCACCCAGTGCTCGTGAAAACGGACCAGGGACGGAGGGATCCGGCAGCCCCGACGAGTCCGCCCTGCGCCTCGGAAGCTCCTCGCGGCTCCTAGGCCGGCCAACCGCGCAGGATCGCTGTGGAGAGGCCGAGCGGGCTGAGGGGCCCGAGCGGGAGGGGCGGGCGGGAGGCGGCCTCATCCGGCCGGCCACCTGCGGGCAGAGCCGCTCACTCGCTCAGTCGAGGGCCGGGAGCGGCACCCGCGGCTGCTCTTCGCTGGCTCGCCGGAAAGTCCCCGCGGCGGCCGTCTCCTGCCGGGACAGGGGCGACGGCGGGAGCGGGACGCGGCGAGGAAGGAGCTCCGGGGACCCCGACGCAGCCTCGGGGTAAGAGACGGCGGCGGGGCGGCCTTTCTGGGCTCCAGCGCTGGGGGGGGGGCGGCGACCGCGGGGATCCCCCTTCTCTGCGGGGCAGCTCCTCGGGCTTCCCGCGGCTCCGGCCGGCTTTGCTGGGGCGCTGGGCGTCGGGGTGGCGGCTGCGCAGGGGGCTTCCCTTGGCGGGACGGCTCGGCTGCAGCTGCTCCCGGGGCAAAGCCACAGGCAGCCCCGCCAGGACTTTCCTCCTGCCCTGAACCTCCGGCCGCTCCGTCAGTCCCGCCGGGCGGAAGATGCCGCGCAGCCCCGCTGGAAGCCCCAGTGGCTGGGCAGCAGCGCGCGGCTCTCCGTTTCCTGGCGCGGGGAGGCGGCCGGCAGAGCGCAGGACCATCCGGGCCGCCGCCGGGGGCTGTGCGTGGCCGGGGCGTCCGCTGCTCGGTTCGCCGCGGGAGGTGCGGAAGCTGAGGGGAGCCTCCCCTTTCCTGCCCGGCCGGCTGCTACCTTCGCGGGGGCCCGGAGAAGAGCCAGGCGGGAGCCCTCCGGCCAGAGCGGGTGTCGGGCCATCTCCAGCTCCTCTCCCGTGGGCTCTTGTGGCCTGGAGTGCCGCAGGCTCTCTGCCTTCTGCTGGAGACCTCGCTCTGCCCGTCTCTTGCCCTGGGCAGGCAGGCAGAAGCCCGTCCGCGGTTGGGAGTGCTGCTGCGCCCTGGACGGGACTCCCTCCCTTGGAAATGTGGGTGCTGCTCTGCTGGGGCAGAGCAGTTGGGCTCTTGGGGACCCTTAGAGACTTTGCTAGGCTGGCTGGAAGGTCTCAAAACTGGGAAGGCCGATCAGGGAAGCCGGTTGTTGTGGTTGTTGCTTTTGTGTGCCTTGGATCCAGTCTCAGTGGTGTCTTTGGAGAGGGAGATGTTGGCGATCCCGCCCAACTGACTCTGTCCTAGAACCTCAAACCACCCACAGATGTCCTATTCTCCGTTTTATTTAATCTCTGACTTCCACAGATTCTCTGCGCTTCTCATCCTTTCTGAGACTGGCTTTAGAGTGGAATGTCAGCCTTTGTGTTACCTAAAGTTGGGCTGCTGGTGAGTGAATGGAAAAATATAAGGACTGTTTTACAGATAAGAATACAGTAGCTTCTTTGTTGGGAGGGGGGTGTCTTGCTGAGTTCCTAAAATGGAGGGGTGGCATTCAGGGCTTTTCATTGCCTTAATAGAGCTTGAAAAGGAAGTCTGAGTTAACCCCCCACCCCCACCCTCACTGGTCCTTCAGAGCAGAGGTCTCCAACCTTGGCAACTTGTGGATTTTAATTCCCAGAATTCCTCAGCCAGTTTTGCTGACTGAGGAATTCTGGGAGTTGAAGTCCACAAGTCTTAAAGTTGCCAAGGTTTGGAGAGCCCTGCTTCAGAGCCACTGAGGCTCATGATTGGCTGAGCAGCCTGGGCGAAAGTGAAGGGGAAGCCTTGTGGATTCTGGCATTTGGGCAGGTGAGACACTCCTGTGTGGGCTGCTGGGGGTGGTGGTGGGCAGTGGCTGGGCTGGGCTCAGGGCTTCATTCCGACTGACCTGCCTCTCCCATGCTGCCTTCTCCCCACTGCCAGCTGCCAAGAGATCAGCCTGTTGGCACAAGCCTCAGCCGACCCTGTAGCTTTATGTCATCACCTCAGGAGGGTCTTTGCCTGTCAGAGCATCTGCTGAGCCCGGGAGGTCTGTGGTGGAAGGCATCCCCAAATGCCAGGCCCTTTCTGGGCAGGAGACATGGCGCCAAGCACCACTGCCTCTCCTTAGCTTTCCAAGCTTCTTCTCATTAAACACAATTTCATGGGTTGCTTTTCTTTAACTTGGCACCTTTTTAAGGATTTCTAACTCTCCCGAATGAATGAAGATAAATATATAATGTTTGCAAGGATAATGTTGCAAGATCCAATCTGGGCCGAGCCCCGAGACCAGAGGTTTATTCTTCCTAACTCTGCCCAGCCATGATTTTGTCTGTCTTTCTCTTGCACAATTCCTTCATACATTTGTTTTTGTATTTGATCCTCACTACTTCTCCATGTCCCAATTACCTCAATAGGTGTCTTTCATGGAGATCCTCCAATCCTGTATTTGGTTCACCCGTGTTCAATTCCATTCATACTTGATCCTGTCACTTCTAGTTTCACCACTCACCTTTCCTAGCCCATTCCCTCCCATTGCACCAGCTTATTTCCATGCTGCTCCTGATGTAAACTTTATTTCCTTATAACCCAGAAGGCAGAAGAAGCACAGTTTTACTGACAGCCGTTTTGCAGTTTTAAAACAAGCACTGATTTCTTTCAAAGAGACTACAGGGTAGCCGCTAGCTTTGTATGATCGTTAACATTTCTCCATATATTTCCTCATCTTTAGTAAACATTCTGTGAAGATACACCAGTTTATCTTCCTGCTTCAGTTTGTCACCATTTATGTATAACTTGTAGGTTTTTGGGGGGTTCTGCGCATCACGATGCTCTTTATCTATTTATTTTTTTTGAGAAAAAGTTTTTAAAAATTTTTCCCATTTCTCATAAACATACATAAACATCGATATGCATAAATATATAATGTCTTAACCATTGTTAATCATTATGTATACCTTATAGTTATTAGTTGCATTTTCCCAGTCAAGTAACCTGGTCCTTGACACTATAATGTTCAGGACTATTCGCTTTGTTGACTATTGACTATTCATATGATCTAACGTGTTCTACAAATCATTTGGCTCCTCTTTTTTATCATTATGGTTTTATTATTCTTTTATTAGCTAACTACAAGAACCACAGGAAAAGAATATACAGCATTTCTAAAAAACAGAAAAAAGAAAGCTTAAAAAAGAAACATAAATATATAGAGCATATACTACATACTCCCAGATATACAAACATAAAGTAAACATTTCAATGAATGGAAGCCTTAATTCATTCTCATCCATAAATGATCTATATTGATAAATTATTGATTTGTAAATTGCCGGTGTCATCAATTCTGAATTCTGACAACTGAATAGTCCATACGTTTGTCTTTCCTATGCTGACCAATAGATCTTTTTTTTTATTATTATCAAAATTGTATTGGTTTTTATAGGAAAAAGGGTAGTGGAAAGCTGACCAATAGATCTTATAGCTGGAAATAAGGTACATAAAATCTGCTTCCTTTTTTTCATGTAACAGGAATTTACTTGTGTGTTTATTGTTCTACCAAGATTGATTATTGTCCCACTCAGCATACATACTTTTCATTTATCTTCAGTGGGATCATATCTAATATAAAAATATTTGTGATTTTAATTTGTATTTGAGTTTCAGAATCTTATGAATGTTTTGGTATATTTCCTTCTAGCACTTTTGAATCTTTTTGCATAACGACCATATAGGTTAAAAGGTTCCTTCTTTGTTTCCAACTTTTGGCTTTTCAATCAACAACGCAGCATCTTTGTATACAAAAATATGTGTATTTTTAAGTCACCAACTAAGACCTCTAACAACAGTGAAAGTGTTCTTTATACCCTAACCATAAATGTGTCCATCAAGGGTATATTACACATCTATACGTTCTTATTCAGTGCTCAGTCATATGCTAAGTAAGCCATTTACTTCCACACGTGCTTTATTTTCATCATAAATCCCTCTTACGGCATTCAGCCACCAGCTTTCAAACTCACAATTATATCAGCCATTTGGTGATCCAAGTGCATTTGCTTTATCATTTGGTTTGTTGTAAATCAACCAATGTGAACATTCTCACTTTCACACGTTTCTCAGGCACCTTCCAAAGAGGGAAAGTTGCACTGCTCCAGTGTTGCTCCTTTCCCTTTCTCATTCCCCTTCAGTCAGAACTCTCCCAGTACCCCCAGGGCCACTTAACACTTCATCTCCCTTCCGTTTTGCATTCACTTTCACTTTGCACAGGGGAGCAATCATCCCACGCCAACGCAATCCTCATCATACCCTTTTGGCAAATAGCAGAGACTATTTATATAACCCCAAGCATATTTTACCATATAATTGTCTATACCATCTATACCTTCAGCCTGCCATTTTTCAACATTCTCAAGTATTTATGATTTCCTTTCTATTAATTTTTTTCTTGAACGCTGACATTTATAGCGTTTGCCTCATATATCTGCTCTGCCGAATTCTGACTCTTTAGAGTATTTCTTCATTTTATCCCAAATAGTTTAATCGCTTTAATTTTTAATTCAGTTTTCTGTGTCGGAGTATTCTTGTTCAGCCCTCTTCCCATTTTCAAAACATATTTTAATTTCCATCAATAAGTAAGACCATCTGTTGACCTCTCCCTAAGCTTTTCCAGATTTTGGTGGAGCCAGGATGGCGTTCACATTTGCTGCTGGAATTGGGTCAGCTTGTTCCCACTCATTTTGGATTATCTTATAAGGAAGTTTTCTGGGGAGGGGGCGGCTTTCTCAAACTTGCCTTTGTCTTGCCTGGCCAGTTATGGGGAACAGCAGGGAAGTTTCAAGGGTAGAGAGAGGCGGGCTTTTTCTCCTTCTTCCATGCTGCCTCTGTGGGAGCTCCTCATCCATGGAAGAGGTGGTTTTCCAAAGGAAGAATGGGAAAAGGAAAAAAAAATACTTAATAATCCTCGACCAAGAGTCTGGCCCCAATGCCTGGGGGAAGAGTCGAGTCTTCCAAAAACCCAGTAGGGTTGACACTGTCCATATCTCCGGGGAGGGCTTTCCATAGGGCAGAGAAGGCCCTACGCTTTCTGGACCCTCCTCCACGTGACATCTGCCCACTCTGCCAGATCTAGTAATAGCAGAAGCCACCAGGGAGAGTCAGTCCTGTGAGTAATTCAGCCTCTGGGCATGAAGGGTTTAAAGTTGACAACCAGCACCTTAAATTGTGCTTGTAGGGTCTTGGGAGCCAGCGTGGGTCTTATGCGGGTGTACCAGATAATCTTATATTCATGGTTCCTTCATAAAAGAATTGCAGAAGGAATGGCCAGCCAGCATCCCCTTTGCAGCTCTGGGACTAACTGGGACAAAATTCAGTTTGTTTGTATGAGGAGGCAAAAGTGGAAGATTCACCAATCCTTAACGTCTCCCTTGATCCCTGAAAACCCTAAAGTGGAGAAGGGAAAGAGGCTGCAGCTGGAGTGGGGGGGGGGGGGGCAGTGGCCTTCCAGGGATCCTGCCAAGCCCAGGAAGAAGCCCTGCTGTGGGAGGAAAAGCTTGGGGTGCCCCACCCTCGGGAAGGGGGTCAGGCTCCATCCAAAACCCAGCCAGGCTTTGGAGTGCTTTGAGTTCCAATTGGCTGCACTCTCCTTGGGCTTGTGCTCCTTAGTGGGCCCGGTTGGCCGTTCGGTGCTTTGAGTGGAATTTTTCCGGTGGGGTGTGTGATTTCAAGTGTTATTTTGTCTGCAGATGCTTTATGAATGATCATGAGGACTGTTGCGTTAATTTAAAAGCAGTTGTACAAGGGTCAGTGGGAGTTGCATTCTAACAGAAACTCCTTCAGTTATACTGACCTTAGCCAAGAAATAAAAACAGTCCAAGAAACGAAACATTAAAAGGAAGAAATATTTTAAAAACTTGCTAGTGTGCTCTCTTTCTCTCGCTCTCGCTCTCTCTTCTCTCTCTCTCTCTCTCTCTCTCTCTCTCTCTCTCTCCCTCTTCTCTCCATTAACCTGTTTCATGCTGCTTTTGCAGCACAGACTTCCCTGCCAAGGTTGAACATTCAGTCCTGGAGTTTGAAGGGAGAGAACCAATCAGCCTCTCCATTTCTGAGCGTCTACTGGCATCCTCAAAGATGAGTATAGGTCAGGCTTTGCTCAGGTTATAGGGCAGCGATGGCTAACCTTTTTGCTGTCGCGTGCCAAAAGCAGGGGGAGCACAGGGGGGTTGCGTGTGTGCGTGCCCACGCACATAATTCAATGACCCCCGAGCCCTCCTGCGCATGTGCACGTGATGGCATGGTGGGACCAATATGTCTGTTTTTCGCCCTCCCCAGGCTCCAGAGGCTTTCTAGGAGCCTGGGGAAGGCGAAAATAGCATTTCCCACCCCCCAGAGGCCCTCCGGAGGCCGGACATGGCCTGTTTTCCAACTTCTGGTGGGACCAGAAGGCTCAAAAATCAGCTGGCCAGCTCGTGTATGCATGCTGGAGCTGAGCTAAGGCAACGCTCGGGTGCCCACAGACATGGCTCTGCATGCCACCTGTGACACCCGTGCCATAGGTTCGCCATCACTGTCCTAAACAATCTGATAAAGAGTGAGAAAAAGAAAATAGACACTTCCAGTTATGGATTTTAACATCCTCATCCAATCCATATATTCTTGTGATTTTAGGTTTCTACATTTCATCATCCTCATCCTCATCTAGATTTGTACTACACTCTGCCTTTCCTTCTGGAGCTTAAAGGCAGCATATTTAGACACCCACTTCTTCTTGTTTTTTGTACTGCCGTCACCCATTAGTGGTAAAAATATACAGGTAGTCTCCGCGACTTACCACCATTCATTTAGTGACCGTCCAAAGTTATAACACTGAGAAAAGTGACTTATGACCATTTTTCACACTTGCAACATCCCGATGGTCACATGATCACAATTCAGGCACCTGACAACTGGCTTCGATTTATGACAGTTGCAATATCCCAGGGTCATGTGATCACCTTTTGCAAACTTCTCACAAGCAATGGGGATGCCAGATGCATTTGACAATTGTATTACTAACTTAACAACTGCAGTGATCATTTAATAACTGTGGGAAGAATGATTGTAAAATGAGGCAAAACTCACTTTACAACTTGTCTTACTTAGAAACATAAATTTTGGGCTCTGTTGTGGTCATAAGTCTACAACTATCTGTACCTGTACTACAGCACTACCACCCTTTACAATTCGCTGAATAGTTTATTAATGTTCTTCCATCATTGTGTCTGTATTAGATGTATAGATTTGTATAACACTGACCCAGAGCCTTGGTAAGTTTTCCACACCCATAAAAAGCACTTCCATGGGTGCTTTGATCTTTACATCTACGTGTACATCTATTCCCTATATTCCCCTCACTAGCATGACTTTGTATTATTACTCTTTGTCAGAGAACTAGCCATAATATTTCCAAGATTTTCTTTCTTTCCCATCCCATGAAATCAGACTATGAAATCAATCCCTTAGTCCTGTTCTATATAGAGTACAGTTTCAGAGGCAATGAATCAGTGGTGGGTTCCACTTACCTTCGCTACCGGTTCGCAACTTCTTCTGCACAGAGTACCCATGATGACGTCTGGGCAGGTGGGCAGAGCCTCCCACCTCCACTACTACCAGTTCGCAGGATCCGGAGCAAACCAGTAGAAACCCACTACTGCATTGAATCCCTATTCCTGAAATTAATTCTGAAAAAAACCCTTTCTCACAATTATGTGTGTGATTGGAATGAACTGGCAAGTTTTAATAAATTTGTGAATCAGTTGCTGCTTTTACAAGTGTCTGTACATATGTGCAGCATATTTATGGCTCCCCACCCACCCATTGTTATCACATATAGCAGTTAAGGTTAGAAAAGTTGCCTACCTCAAATGTGGAGGCACCTTTATAAACTTGTGGGAATGGGATGACACATTATGTTTCAGCATTCATAAAATGCCTTTTTGGATTTGAACGGGAAAGGAATTCATGAATTGAATGAAAATGATGGTTACTGATGTGAAATGATTCCTTTTCATCTTTGGAGGAATTTTATCTCATGCTTGTGTAGTCAATGGACTAATTCAACAGTATTGGCTCTCCACCATGGCCATATCTGTTGTAGAAATATGTTAAGATGCCAATGAATCATTGAACATAGCCATGAAAGCAAACAAATGGAACTACAAACAAATCAACCTAGAGTTCTCACAAGAACATGAAAGACCAAGCTTGAATTATCCTACTTTGGACACATTAAGGGAAGATCTAGTTCTCTGGAGAAGGCTCTAATGCTGGGAACATGAAAGGAAAGTGAAAGCATCAAGGTGGCTGGACTCAGTTACGTTGGTGATGACTGCACCATTGGAAGACCTGAAAGACCAGGTGAGGGACAGATCATAGTGGTGGTGGGGGAAAATCTACTTAGGTGGATGCTTAGAGTCATCGTTGATTTGATGATATACAATCCCTCAATCAATACATCTCTTCCTTTCTGTGCAAGAAATTTTTAAAAAGGTTATTCTACTTTATACAGGGGGGAAACTGCAGATTAAATCTGTACATATAAATGCACGTTTGCATATTTCCATTAAAATGTAAAAACAAAATCTAACCAGGGTGAAAAAGGAATTTATTGGGTTGTCATTACAGAGGCTGTTTGGTGAGCAAGTTTTTGGAAGCTGACAAAAGATGTGTGAGTTGATGAATTTTAAACTAGGAGGAGAGTGCTAGGAGGAGAGTTGGACAGAAAGTGACATGGATATTGCTGTGTGAATGACTACAGAATAAAAACAAATTGTCTTTAATTATTTTCCTTGGTGCATCTGTGTGTCTCTTAAGAGAAATCTGGAAAATTTAACACAGATAATATATCACAAATCTTTCCTGTAGGCCCCTTTCCCTCCTTTTTTTTTAAATAGTATTCTGAGTTCTCTGTTTTTTGCCAATTCCAGTTTGTAGCCTTTTATACACTAATCTCTTCCTTGTCTGAGAAGCAGAATTACATTTTTTGCAACTCCCACTTACATTAAATGTATTCCTATCAGTGAAGCTCTATCGGCAATTGAAGTAACTGGAATGTGAGCCAAAGCATAGTTGGAGAACACCAAGACATTTCACCTGCACAAGTCACTCAATTATGGTAGCTTCTTTTTTCGTATGATAATGGCTTGCAGCAGTCCCAGTTGTCCTTTGCTATGTGCACATTATAATGTTCCCATAAGAGAAGTTCACAGCTACTTAGATAGTCCCTGGCAAGCAAACTGTCAGATTTATAAGAACCCAAGTTCATATCTTTCTAGACATGTAGGACTCGAGGGCTTAAATTAGAAGCCTTGTGGGTTTGAATTGAATCAGTCTGGTAAGTTACTTGGGTCTCTAGCCTCTATGTCTACTATGCAGAATCCACTCCTGTGATTGATTGGCAGCGGTATGAAATTTGTGGATTGATCACGTCTGATACCTCTGCCCTTGCCTGTTCAATCTGCCTGTTACACTATAGATTTGATTGTTTTGTTCCAAGCCAGTATAAAGACATATGAACCACTCTGGCACCCCCCAAAATCAATCGAGCCTTTCAAGTGTTCCTGTCAAGTCTTTGAAAAAAAAAAAAGGGAGGGGAATTATTTTTAACTTTCAATAAAAATACTTAAACAGCCCGTTGGAAGAACAATAGCACCCCCTTTCTTGTGGTTAATCCTCACATGTCCCTAAACAAACAAACAAAACTGATAATGACATATGTTGGGGAGAAAAGGGATAATATTTAATATCGTGCTATTTCCGGCATTGGGAAGGCACCGAAATCATCAGTTTATGTATTGTGTATAAAGTATTGGGGGGGGGGGGGTTGCAAGGAAAAACCGTATGCTTAATAAACAAAATCTGTTGTTTTGCATATCATTTCCAAGTTGTTTTTAAAGGTATACAAGATTTATTCTAAGTGAAATTAAGCCATCTGATATTTAATCTTTCTACATGTCCAATGCTTTCTTTGGGAAGGTACAGTATGAGGTTGGCTGAAAGCGTGAAGTAATGCAGCAGGAATTTCCTGACAGTGAGAATAATTAATTGGTGAAACGGCTCGCCTTCAGAAGTTGCAGGTGCTCCATCCCTGGAAGTTTTTAAGAAGACATTGGATAGCCATTTGTCTGAAATGCTAGGTGTAGGGTCTTCTGCTTGAGCAGGGAGTTGGACTAGAAGATCTCCAAGGTCTCTTCCAACTCTATTATTCTGTAATTCTGAATGGGTATCCCATTTGTCCTCGGTCCAGCTTTCCAAGGGCTGTCCTTGCAGTTCTCCTTGGGATCATTCAGTAGCCCTAGAATAATAGGAATAGCATTAGAACTTACATACTGCTTCATAGTGCTTTACAACCCTCTCCAAGCAGTTTATAGAGTCCAACAACCTGGCTCCTCATTTACTGACCTCAAAAGAATGGAAGACTTGAGTCAACCTTGAGCCGGGTCAGGATCGAACTGCTGGCAGTTGGCAGAATTAGCCTGCAATACTGCATTCTAACCACTATGGCACCATGGCAAGGACTTAGGTATCAGACGTGATCAATCTACAATAGAGGATGGGAGATTTTAAGTTGGAAAAGTGCTATTGCAAGTCTGGACTTGTGTCAAGACACATGTGGCCTATCCCTGGCCTTAGATTGTCAGTGCTCAAATACTTTATTATTATTTTTTTTAAATAGACAATCTGTTGTTGCCTTTTGTTCAATAGACAAATCTGTCTGTAAAGAATTGATGGGTCATTTCTTAACTTTATAAGTGAATTGTCCAAACGTGTATTCACATTTATGGAATCAAAAATTCAGAAATTGCTGGGTCCATTCCAGATTCTTTCAGACAATGGGATGAGAATCACTCAAATATCCTTTGTAGGATATCCTTGAGAATACCATATTGCTCAAGAGTCTGGCCATTTATCAGTAAATGAAGAGGATTCTGATTTTCTTTTCTTTTCGGAACACTGAGATTCCTTCGCACAAAACTCTCATACCTGTGGAATAAAGTATATACACTTCAAACGTTTTACCACCTTGAAGTTGGCACTCTTTCGTTTGTTGTTATTTCCAGAAAGCCTGTGAGGACAATGGAAGCAATAAAATAGAAAGGCATATCTCATTGCAAATTGCCCTCTATGGGGTCTTAAGAAAGCTTAAACCCTTTTAACATTGTGTTTTCTGCATGGTATGCCCATGTTCGTATGCTGTTTGTGGGTTGAAGTGGCTGTTGCACACTCCCTCTTTCTGAATTAGTCCCACATGGGAAAAAAAAAAGGAATTTAATCCCCTGTGGGACCCAAATTGTTATTGTTTTATGACAAATAGAATACCAGCAACTAAAGCAGAGAAAGATTCGAGGATTTATTTATTTGCTTGTGGTTTTTTTTATTCAAATGAATACAAATAACGCAGTTCAAAGTATATTTGAAAGCTGTTAGAAAATATGAATGTACCTTTGAAGTAAAAAAAGAAAAAAAAAGAATACCATTTGTTACACAGAAAATGAAGCTGTGCACTTCAGCTTCCAATTTTACATAGCAAATAAAATGGTCTTTCTTCTTTCCTTCTTCTTCAGCCCCCTTACCCACCGCCCTTTACACTCTATCTTAAAAGCCTAGTACAGTCTTTAAAATGCTAAGAAGCCAGCTGGGAATAAAAGAAGCAAAGCAGCTTAGAGAAATCCTAGATGGACTCTAAGCTCTTGTTGATATGGTTACTAAATGGCTCAGGTAGGCGCAAATATGGCAAAGGGATCAGAACTGTGTCATTGTTGATAATATGGCACAGAATGCTAGGTGTGGAGGAGAACGGGTGTGCCAGCTTGGAAAATATGAATTTAGTTCCCTGATGTGTGTAATAATAATCCTGTACAATCCTTATGCCTCTATATTTATGCCTCAGTTCCCTTTACCCATAAAATATATACGGTGATAGCACTTCTCTCTTAGAAGGGGAATAAATCTTAACACGAGAGTCACGCAATTACTAGGCCTGCATTTGGCCATGGGTTGTTTTTTTATTATTATTTGCTTGCTTGCTTGTTTCAGAAGGTGTCAGGACTTAACTTTGCTGACGGTAAATAAGAGCCATGAATCTAGCGAGAGGAAAAGATCCTAGAAGAGAGCAACATAGAGAAAGAGAGCAAATCTAGGATCTTTCCCTGTTGCTATCCCTCTATCCCAGACAAATTCATGGATCTTCACGATTAGAAAAACTCCTCC
>JANHFK010008019.1:290907-304287 GCA_036250565.1 Sibynophis collaris | reverse complement strand
GTGGGTGGGTGAGATAAAGCCGAGGTTGTTGCGTTGAGGGGGAGGTGGGTGGGGGTAGTTTGACGGGCTGGCAAAGTTTCTAAAGTTCAGGAACAGTTTTCACGTTTGCTTCTTCCCGAACTGAAGTTGCCCATCCCTGGTTGTCCTGGGTGGGCACCGGGTCTTCTGGGGAAAGGAAAGGGGTTAAGGAAAGGAGGGGGGCACTTTGCGCTGGGAGGGGATTCCAGCCAAAGGCGGTGCGCTACCCGGGATAATATTTTTGGCGAGGTTAGTTTTAGCCTCGGCCTTAAAGTGGTTCCTTTTCTGCCTCCCCTCCAGAGCCTGTCTGATGAAAGTTAGGTACTTTTCATAATAAACGTTATTTTTTTTCTATTTAAAAATAATGGCTTCTTTCCACCACCTTCTAGGACAGCCTCAGGTGGACAACGGAGTTTCTTTTTGCTTACAAGTTTGGTACGTTTGTAATATAGTAAAAAATAAATAAAAAATTGGCGCCTTTTCAGGTCTAAAGTAGGAGCAGGCAGACACCCCGTTTTGAAGAGGGGAGGCCTCCTTTGGGGGACCCTCTCTGGTTTTTGCCCTGCGTGGTCTGGGGCCTGGCGGCGGAGTTGAGTTTCTGCCTTTCTGCATAGAGCAAAAAAGGTGGATTCGAGGCAACCAAGTACTCTAACCTTCCGCCGAGGTCAGAGTTCCCGCAGGGACTTACGGAGCGCTCTGGAGCTCTCCGCGCTGGGGAGAGGGCGAGATAGGGGGCCTGTGGCGAGAAATAAATCTCTGTCGAACATTGTTATAATTCGGATATAAAAGTGGTGCTTTCTGGAGCCAACACATTTACTGACACGGGTGCACTAAGACACAGTGTGAAGACAAGATTTGCGGGGGGGGGGGGAGAGAAGAGTTCGAACGATAAAGACACCGTAGAGCTCCGAGACTCCGAACATTTTAGAGTAGCCTCCCCATTTCCATTCTCCAACGTCCCCGGAATCGGATCGGACCAGCTGAGGAGGACGCTGCTTGCCGACCAGTTGGGCCAATTTTTGTGACCCCCTTTCCCCGCCAGCCGGCACGGCCTGCCCTCCACAATGCCCTCTTTTCCGTCGCGCAACTCCGGGACTTACGAGGCTGTTTTCTGGGCTTTGGGCGGATAATGGCTAGGTGGTGGGGCGCGCGGGAGGAGGCAGGCGAGGAAACGCGTCAGGGGCCACAGCGCCTCTTTGCGCGCAAACGTGCCTGGTTCCTCGAAAGGCGAGAGGAAAAAGGCGGCCACCGCCGAGGTTGTCTCCCGAGGGGGCGAAAAGTCGACTCCAAACGATCTTCTCAGCACGAGTGGAGCGTGCTAGAATTGTTCTCCCTACACACACACACACACAGGCGCGCGCACACCCCAGCCCTCTCGAGCTTCGCCAGCAACTGCAGGCCATTCACACATACTCGCTTTGCCTCCTTTAACGTTAAAATGAAGAAGGGATTCCCCCCGCCCCCCCCCAAACCGCCTCTGAAAATACTGCCTGCTTACGAGGAAGGTATTGAGGAGGGTGAATGGGGCTAAAAGGAGTAGCCGTGTGTGTGTCTCTCCCCCCCCCCGCGCTTCTTCTTCTCTTTAGAAACGCGTGTCGGAGGGGCAGGTTGAAGCGTTAGGGCAGTTGAAAGAATTGCTGCCTCCTTGGCTCTCCTGTCAGCGCCAGGCCCGGGCAGCCCGTCCAAGGTGCGGACCTGGAACGCAGCTGTTGCCGTGCACGAGCTGCTGTGCTTGCGCGAGGTCTCGCGGGTGCGGTGGGGAGCGGGAAAAGGAGTCTTCCCAGGGAGCCGTGTGGGTTAGGTGGCGATCGCTCTGAAAGTTCACTTTCCCCCCTGCTGATTTTGGGATCAATTTGATGAGGGTGGCTGACAGTCTCTCTTGCACAGGGAGAAGGGAAAAAAATCAGTGTGAGGAGCGAGGAAAAATATTGCCTCACTCTTACTGAATAGTGAAATGCAGGAGAATATCACTTTTGAATAGGGGAGCAGTTATTGTACCAGTAAAGTTTCTTGGGATTTTAGCAGCAGTTGACATTTGTTGTTATAAATACCCCTGTTCCTCGCAGCGGTTTTACTACAGATGAAGTATAGTTTGGAAAATTTTTGTAAGCCTGAACTTTGACGGGCTGGTTCTCAGTGTTTGAGGTCTGTCAACGTTCTGCACATTTTGTTCATAATACACATATTTGAGTATATGTAATTCATTTCCCATATTTCTATGTACACGCACATAACACACACAGATTAATAAACATGTACTGCATGCATGGTCTTTCTTGTAGTGACTTGAAATGCAGAAATTGTGTACTTATTTATACAAACATTTTATGTTTCAATTATAGAATATTTAACAGCACAAGTAATGCAGATTTTATTTGCTTTAGCCAAATATTTCTAATGGTAGATCTATTAGAACTAAATACTTTTTGGTGTTTTTCTGATGGATTTTTATTATTAGCTGCCCAAATTCAGCTATATACACTGAATATAACAATCAAACAAATACATCTAAAGATAAAAATATTCCTAAATTTCACATGAATTAGTATGTGAATAATAAAATACCATTTTATAGTAACAAAATATTGTCAAATAAGTTGGTATTTAAAAAGCTTGCGATATAGGAAATGAGTTAAAAGTTGATAACGGTCTTTACGGATTACATTTGTAAGTTTTAAAAATTATCTAGATTCCTGAGCATCTAACTTGATACTAATATGGCGTATTCGTATTTTTATTTCTAAACATCAGCTTGGCATCTTTTATTTGCTTTATCAGTTTGAGTTTTTTTTTAATGTGACCATTTTTGAGGATTTTTATTTTTTAATAAACTAATATTAGTTTATTAAATAATTTGATGTGGGCTTTCTTCTGTTTGGCATACTCAGTTTTAGATACTATTTAGCTATAGTGTTTAAACATACATAAAAGTTCTACATGGGAAAAACAATATTCTGGGAAGAAAGGTCTGAAAATCAATCACAGGTTAAAACCTTTTATCCTAATAGTTCTTAATTTAAGGGAAGATACATATTTTTGTGGTAGACGTAGCGTTTATATTCTGCTACTTTATAAACACGGTCAACATCAATCCATAGTTTTTTAGCTTGCAGTCTGGTTGATGGTAGATAAGAAAGTACCTGCCTATATAGTCTGCAAAGCCAGTGCTCATGGTAGGTTTCAGAGGGTGTTTTTGGAAACCTTATGTGGCTTGGTGTTCAATTCTTTGTTTTTGTCTTGCCTTTGGGTTGATGCCAAAGTAGAGTCTAGTTTCATTCCTGCTTCTGGGAAGGAAAACCTTGTGCTCTTGCAAAGAGTTGCCTTTTATTTGTATCTGGTGAATTGAACAAACCTGGTTTCATCTGTGGCAAATGCCCTCAGCAGATAACCGAAGCATTTTCCTCTTCGCTCTTTGAACTAAATTATTTTGTTGTTGCTACTACAATTCTTAGGCCTGGTACTCTGTTTCTGTAGCTTGGACTTGTGATTACTATCCAAATTGCTTTCCCTCTTCTCCATCCTCCTGTGTGGCACCCACTTTTTCTGTTTAGTGTTCTATCAGTTTGCAGGTCTCCAACCAGAACAGGTTAATATTAAGCTTGATCCTTTCCTCCGAGATTAAATATAACTCTATCTTATACTCAACAGGATCTGATTCTGATTCTGTTACATGACAACTTTTGTTCCACAGTCTTGAATTGCCCTAGTGCCTCAGGCAACCAGTCTTATGTGGTGGTATTGCAGGCTAGGAGCCACTTCTTGAAGTGGCCATCATTGTGGAAATGGTTCGTTTATTCTGTGGTAAAATGCTGGACTCTGACACTTTCACTGTACTTTGTCATTAAACTTGATCTCTTTTGTATTCTTTTAAGAAGGCTGTGGTCTGTTAAGGAAAAATAGTTGAAATTTTAGTTCTGCATATATATCAGATTTCTAGGAACATCAAAGTAGGTTGTGGAGATAGGATCAACCATGGTGTGTGTGTGTGTGTGTGTGTAGCAAGAATTTTACAGTTGGTGTGTATTTAGCAAAGGAATGTGAATGGGTAGGAATTGGGCCTGCATATTGTGCTTCTTAAAAACATCTAAAATTATAATATGTGTTCTCTTGTTTTCATTAAAAAACCACCCTTGAACAGGGCTCAAGATCACCATTTTTAAAATCAGAATGAGTAGTTGGGAAGTTGGTCTGATAAGATATATATTACATGTCCTTGCTTATGTTATGTTGCCTGTTGACCATGAAACTTTTTCTCTGTAACTACAACCTGCATAGATATAACACTGGCTTGTGCAAATACTTTTGAGTATTCTAATGGCAGAGTACTTGGCAACATGTTTACAGTTTGCAGGGTTAGCCCCAAATTATTTCCACTTAAAGCAGTTGCTGTAGACAGCCTGAAAGATATGCACAGCTGATCTTCAAAACCTGCTTGCAGTTAATATTATGGCACATCTTTCTGATGGTATTTCAAGGTTTTGGCAATCTTAAGTATCGTAGAAGCTTATCTCACTACACTATTGTAGAACTATCTGGATGGGTGCTGGTCCACAAATATTTCATACTTAGGATAGAGAGTTTCAGAAATAATATTGAGAAATTTTCAGCCAGTTTTCTTTGTCCTTTAACAATACTGACATCTCTGTGCAAGTTCCTAAGATGATCTGGGTATATGTGTTACCGGTATATATTTTAAGTGTTACATTATGTATGGATTCCTATTTTTTATGCAGATATCAACACATTAAAAATAAGGCACATGTTGGTTGTATATATCGGTAGTGTAAGAAACACACAATGTTATACATGAATAACTCAGGCACGTAAAAAATGTTTGTGAAATACTGAATCAGGTGGAAAGTTATATGCTTCAATCATAATTACTTTTATATACATTTTCTTTGAATTGTATTTTACACTGCAATTTTGTATCCATACCCCAAAATAAGTCCACTGAATTTTTGAGAATACGTGCATAAAATTGCAGTGATAGTCATGTTTGTAGTCTGCTTAATTTAAGTCCTTAGAAACCTTAGAAAGTATATCTACCTACAAAATATATTGAAAAGTGTTCCAAATCAAATACGTAAACCTAACATATACTGGCATTTGCTCACCACTATCTCTGTATGTCTCTGCTAAAAACTGACATACGATAAAATTAACTCCTCTTTCTCTCTACCTGCCTTCCCAACTTTTAAAGTTTTCGGAGGAAAAGACAGGATTTGTTTGCCAGCAAGGGACTTCAACATTGAAAACAAATTAAGTTAATATTCTCCAGCTGATTACTTTCCTTGGTTCTTATTCAAGAGACGGCATGCAAAATAAGTTTTAAGATTTTATGGCCTATTCATTTCTCAGGCTATCTGTAGTTGAATATCAGAAAGGCCTTCATTAGGCTACTATAGAAAATATGGAAACATATACCGGTAGATCTTAAATTCCTGAAAATGCAGTTGTTGCTTTACTTTTGTAACTGCTGGATAGATTCTGGGTGCTTTTATTCGTTTTTTGTTTCTTGTATCTGGAAACCTTGCTTGAAAGAGCTCTGAACACTTTTAAAATGCCTTTTACAGTTCAAGGCCATGTAATGTCCTGGTGGGAGCCTGACCAAACGTAGAAAATGGTTGTATTGTAATCTGAAATGGAAATGTTTTCCTTTCCCCCAATTACTTGGATGCCTTACATGTCTAAGGATAATTTTTATACTGTCTTAGTGACTTATGGATTTTAGTCACTTGTGTAACTTCTCACAGAGAGTTTTGCTAGAAGTCCTGCTGAAGAAAATATATATAGAAAAGATTCAAAAATAATTTTTGAATTTATGTTGTGGCTTACAAAGACTTTTCCCTTAGGGAACACTGAAAGTATCAAGATGCACACAATATAAAGCAAAATAGAACAATACACTAAGCAGTAAAGAGTCTGAAATTAGGGAGCCTATAAATAAACATTTATACAGTGTTGAGACGAGCATTCAGGTGAGTTTACAAACA
This sequence comes from Sibynophis collaris, assembly GCA_036250565.1. Lineage (NCBI taxonomy): Eukaryota > Metazoa > Chordata > Lepidosauria > Squamata > Sibynophiidae > Sibynophis > Sibynophis collaris. Next base: position 298,273 of record JANHFK010008019.1, on the reverse strand, counting down.
ATTCATTAAGATATTTATAAACGTTCACAGTTTGGGGATATCAATAGATAATTGTAAACTATAAACAACAACTTTTTATTTCAATGATCATCCAAGGCGTCATAATTTTTAATAGATTTTCATTTTTGTGAATAAATTTCAGTAACTTCAAAGGAATATTTTTACAGAAAATTCTCTGTTTGCATTTCTGCCTCCATTGTTAAATATTTTGTCTTCAGAGTTCCTGTTTGGACTCTCCACCTGTATTTTCACTATCAAAACTCAGCACCTGAAGTTTTGGAGGAAAGTGTTACATCTTTGGGGGTACACATAGCTAATAAATCAGTGCGCAGTTAACATTGCAGTGTACATGACTCGTGAACAATGTACATAATTGTGCAATTTTTAGAAAATGTGAAATATGTTTGAATACTCAGTAATATATGTTTACAGTACTTGGAGCCTTTATGACACAAACCAAGTTTGGTGCAAGCTGTGGGAGAAAAGCAAATGTGAAGGTCGAAAGAATTAGGATTTTCTGGCTGTGTAGTTCCAATGTTGCCTATGACTCTTTTTGTACATACTATGATAAACCCTACTTGCTATATTTTTATGGGGTTTTGCTGTTTAATATAAACAAAACTTATCACAATTCATCCTCTACACAATTTGAAACATGTTCAGGGTTTTAGTAGAATATCTCTAGATGAAGTAAGAGATGTGTACACAAAAAAGCATCCTTAATATACCCATGAAGTGAAAATTTTATGGTGGCATTTTCCCCTATTTTATGTAGCTATACATAAGAACAGTGTACATATATGCATGATAGGGTTCCTGTCTGCTGCAGCCTTCTAAGTGAAGAATAAAAGCTCCGAAACATTGAAAAACTGGTCATCCTTGTAGTTCTTTACATCCCTGTACATTAACAGAAATTAACAGAATGACAGAGTTGGAAGGGACCTTGGAGGTCTTCTAGTCCAACCCCCTGCACAAGCAGGAGACCCTGTACCATTCTGGACAAATGGCTGTCCAATCTCTTCTTGAAAACCTCCCGTGGTGGAGCACCCACAACTTCTAAAGGCAAGCTGTTCCACTACTTAATTTTTTTCACTATTAAGAAACTTCTCCTTAATTCTAGGTTGGTTCTTTCCTTGATTAGTTTCCATCTATTGCTTCTTGTCCTGTCTTCTGGTGCTTTGGTCCCAGGCATCTGTGTATAAACCCTGACTATATGCTTGCTGTACACATTTTGTATTGTAAAGTATTGTGTTGCCTTTTCTATCATAGTTGGTTGCAGACCTGGTGCAATAAGGAACTTCATATGTATTTTTATGGATCAATCCTGTTTTTTAGAGTAGCTTCCAGTGAATTGGTATTGGCTCTGGCAGGCAGAATGCTACTCCATATGCCTAAAACCTATGGATGGAGACTTGTTTACTCAAGTGCTGATTCTCCAAATAACTCATTTATGCAGCATGAGGTCATATTCCCAAGTGTGTAGCAAATATGGCAAGAAGCTTTCTGCTTATCCCAGCCCCAAGTAATCTTCATTAAATCCACATCCTGTCAATTTGTTTAACTAACAATTTCTTGTGTCACAGTCACAGTTTGATTGGATATCATATTGTCTGCTTGACATTCCATGTTTCTATTATTCTCAAACTTCTCTTGTGTGTATTTTCTTTTTTTCCAACCTTTATTCCAAAAACAAAGTTTGGTGATCTTCAAGTAGGTAGTTTCTTCATTGCCTCAAGTTTTGGAGTCTCACAGCGATGGGGGAAGAAGTAGAGTGGCTTGCTCTCTTTCTACCCTTCTGTCTAAATTGTACCATACTGATGTTTGCCAAAAGAAAATGTGGCTGGATACATTGGGGAAGGAGGAAACCATTCTTAAGTCTGCAGCCTTCATCCATTATTTATTACTTTTCCATATGCTGCCATCATCAGGGGGACGATGAACCCTCCTGTTTTAGGAGCTTCTGCCTCAATACCAAGGCAAGATATAAATCAGGGCCTTGAAAGAGACTGTATCTCCAAAATTCCCAATCCCTGTCTTATATTATTGTAATTGTTGCCCTTTATTAGACGACTTTTGATACAACAAAATACACAGTGCTTCTGCCTGTCTCCCAGTGAGAAAATTCAGGGCCCAAAATCACATTTAAAGTTTTCTGTTTTCTAGCATCAGTGTTTACCAATTATTTATTATTATTATTTATTAAATTTATACCCCGCCCTTCTCCCTTACGCGACTCAGGGCGGCTGATGATCTAATAATTAGATAAGTTCAAGACGACTTTTTTTCTTGACATGGCATGGTTTTTCTTGACTCAGGTCATTGGTTCATCCAGCTTAATGTTTACTATAGATTTTTTCTAATCTGGGGCTCTCTGAATGCCTTGAACTATGAACCCCACCACTCCATTTAATATACCAGTAGCTGTAGTGCCAATGTCCTCTTCTGCAATGAAATAGACAGGGTGCCGCCAATGGCAACACTCCCTGTGAAGGACAAGGTTTTAGTTTCATTAGGTTGCAGAGGGTACCACCTTCTCTAGGCCGCCATGCCAATAGGATGTTGGTTATTGCAATAGCTTCTGCCTGATTATTGCTTATGTTCATTGGAATCCATTCAAGGGGTTGGGGAAGATTGGTCTTTACCCAAAAACTTCAGCTATTTCCAGTCTGTCTTAGGTTCTGCAGCAATTTCAGGCAGAGCTTTTGGATGGCCTAGGCTGGAGATGCCTGGGATTCATTCTGTGATTCGTGATTTGGAAAACTATTCTTTCCTATTGGGTGAGGGTTTTGTATTGAGGAGACCCAAGGACCTCTGTTAGTTGCTCCCCACTGAAAGAATGAATTTATTTCATTCTTTAGCATTTATTGGTTTGAGATTGGGCACAGACATGGTTCTCTTTTGCTGTACTCACAGAGAACAGCAGAAAGTCACAGATGAGAATGGGTGGTGAATGAGCAAGATCCAAGGTGCTAGGTCTTATCCCACAAATTTTTTGCCAACTCATACAGAGCAATGAAATGCATGAGACACATTGTCAAATTTTACTTTCTTTTCTAAAAATTATTTTTGCATCACTTTTACACAAGACCAACAGGATTCCATTTAGGAGACAAAGAATATTTTTGGCAAAATTCTACATATTCAAAGTGTACTTATAATAGAATTGTTAATTGCCTAATTTTTTTTAAGACTAATTAAAGTAACTACAAACAGGAAACAAAAACAGTTAAAGGATTTATATTATGGCGATAGTGGAGACTTTCTTAATAAGATTCCCGCAGGAGAAAATGGAATATTTATTTTTTATTTTTTAACACTGATCCACCCATCACCCCCACTTCATACCCATTGCTTAGCAAATATTTAAAAACTCAAAGTGCGGTAATAGCTGAAACTGGAAAGCTGTTGATAGCTATATATTTATAATCTGCTCCTAGCAGAATCTTTACTCAGTTAGATTTTTGTAAATCTCCTGAGACTTCATTGAATGTACAGTGAAATGTCTAATTTTTGTTAGAATAATCAGGTTTAATTCAATGTATGACAAAGTCAAAACAAATAAAATATACAGAAAACATTCACTATTTTATGGTATAAAACAATAGGAAGGCATTTTCTGAGTCATTTTTCTTCCAAATATGGAATGGATATATATTTGCACTCTGACAAAATCTTACATTTATTCTCATCAGTGAAAGCACTTTAGAAATACAAGAAGTGATTAATATTAGGAAACATATTGAAACAATAGTCTTTCAAGTAGAAGATTACGGTATTCTGTATTTATTTATTCAATTACATTATTAATTGGCATGTATCTACTACATATCCATCTATATTTATGACTTTGTAGAAAGACTCTGTGTGTGTGTATGTGTGTGTTGCATGACTAACTTCAGTGAACAGAAAATGTTTTGAGAAATAAAATATTTCGCAAACAATTGAGGTTAATACTACACGAATACAATTTTACTCAAAGATGCTGCCTCTACCACAACATTGTTATTGAATCTAAGTACATAAAATATTGTAGAACTAATTTTTAATGATTTTATGATGTATTTCTTCCCTCCAATGTCAGCATGTATCGTTTTCTGATATTGCTTCCTGTTCAAACAGGTCTTGTTTCTACTTCATGTTCTGTGGATGCCCAAGAAACCCAATTTAAGAGGAAGCAAGCCCATTGAAAGGAGTGCATAGCATTGGTTTCTTACTAGTACCTCTTTGTCTACTATGGAAATTGTACCTACACACCTTAGAGGTACAGAGTGATGTATAGATATCTGGGATTGGATCTTCCCACTCAAAGAAAGTGAAGCCACTGTTACTTTTTGCCAGTCCCTGCTTTATCCATTCCTGGCATTTATCTGGCAAGCTTAGGGCAGAGTCTGCATCTGGGTGGGTGGAGGAGCATTGTGTGGAACTAATTTAAAGCTGCAGCTAAAACTGTTGGCTGATAATTAAGGCAGTGCAGCACATGGGCTTGCTTGGGAGAATGATCCCTCTTCTCTAATTAGTGGCACACACGGAGTATTCCGTAGTTGACAAAGGAAGAGGATCTTCGATAGATGTATTTGTTAACAGCTCTTCTGATTCCAAAGCTCCAGCTGGACCGACTCAGCCCTCTCTTTCAATTGTTTTGACAGTGAAGTAGATTTCCCTTATTCCCATTTTACAGTTTGGAAATGGAGACCGACATTTAACCAGTTTGTCCTGAATTTAAAAAATTTGAAACTCAGGCCTCACTCTTCTGTTGGATTGTGCTGTGTTTTTGGATGAAGAATAGCAGGATTCTACTGGAAGACTTAATTTATCAAGTGGGCTTATAAAGAAGAATCATCACATAACCCCAGCTGTTGTGACAGACTTCAAGTCTAAAATCATTATGTATAAATAGAAATATTAGATATAAGTGCAAAGGGCCTGGTTTGAGTTCAGGAGTACAATACTTTTCTCTAATGAAAAAAAGATGTATGTATGTACCTATGGGTACCCATCCTTATGCACACAGCAATGGGCTGAGGTATGGACTTTTAGATGGAACAAGACAGCACAACAACCTACCGGTACTCATTGGACTTATTTCTGCTGTTAGCTCATAGCCCCTTATTTTTCTCCTCATAAAATAATTTTCTTTGGGGATATCTTTCTACTCCTGTCTTAATTTTGAGGATATATTGAAGGCCACACTCCAGAAGTTATAATTATTCCTGTTTTAAGGTTTTGAGAATTTTGTTTTTAATACGTATGGATTCAGGACACAGATGTACCAGCAAGGCCCTTTGGATAGCAGCCTCAGTGGATTGCTTGGGCAGAAAGGTTGCTCTGTTCCTCAGTTTTGCTGGTCTAATGACTAGACTCAGAATGTCTGTGGGATCTCCAGCCAGATGGGAAGGCAACTTTGGTGGGATTAAATCCCTTGGAGGGATTGGGAATACTCTGGGGAGGAGGGAGAGCCCATACTTTCCAGCTCCTCGGAGTGCATGTAAATTATCAGAGAATTTAAATCATGCAGGGAGGCTTGGTTTGTGATTTTCAAAAAAATTGAAGTTATTAAATTTATATAGAGGACCAATCACCTGGTCCTTTGGATGGCTGACATTTTAAAAAATACAGATAATATAAATTTAAAAAAAGGAAAAGCAAATATGGAACCACAAATAGAAACAGAGGAGCCACAAATATGGCAAAAGCTGATGTCTTTGTATATGTACATGTGGGTGTACTTGTTGGTCTTCTTGGTGATAGGAATTCTACATTCATATGAAATATAAATCTGGAGATATAGTACATTTGGGGCCTTAAATTCAGCAAAAGTAACCAGCTTGGCAAGAATCCCCATTCTGGTAAATAGTGGAATGGAAATTACACAATAGAGTTTGATAAAAAGGGGAAAGGTTTATGAAATTGTAATAGAAATGCAGATCTCCTATTCTTTTTCTAAAATAGGTGGCTCTTTTGTTGTTCATCATCCCTATAGAGACACTTGATTTACTGGAATCCAACAGTAAATAAATAGAATCCACCAGTACTAAGGAATGACAGTTCATGGAGTTGTATCTCTAGCCCCCAATCACAACTCTTAAAATGATATTTTTTTGTTTTTATACTGAATGATATAAAATACTTTATAAATCTCTCACTTTTAAAATAAATGAGTGAGGCATTACTTTAGGTACCTTGTCCTTAAGAAAATAAAATTCTTGAGTATGCTTTCTCAACAGATTTAGTATCTCTTAAAAATGCTCGGCTACATAAACTTTAGAGGGTGATATTTTTAAAACCTATTTTGGCTTCTATTGACGTTTTAATGTTATTGCCATTTTAGAGGTGAGGGTTGTTTTTAATGTGGATATATGATTTTTAAATTATTCTTCAACCAATATTAGGAAAATAGCCTAGAAAATGTAAACATGAACAAATTATTATTTCAGATTCACGAGATTGTCTGGAACAGAGATGGGCCTGGATTCTTGAATTTTATTTTAATTTCAATATTGTCCAAATTAGCTTATGGGCAAGTGATACATCTGTTTTGCTCTAATGTAAGTGAAAAAAATGGCTGTAATCCTCTGCAGGTATACTGAGAAGTCAGGTCCAATGAATGCAGTGGTAGTTTTGAGTAGACAAACACTAAAAATATGTGACGTTAACAGTAAAAATGAAATTTTCATTTTTCGCTTAAAGGTTACAAACTGTACATATTTTTGAGAAACAGGTGTTCATGTTTTTTTTCCCCTAATGTAAAGTTTCTAAATAACAACATGCCATTTGAAGATTTTCTAAGGTTTTTCTTTTGGTGTGATTTAGTGGGAAGAGTTCATAATTAAAAAAGTAAAACAAGAGAATATTGAACACTATTCTCTTTTAACTGATTTTTTGAAGTACAGTTATCTTTTTAAAAATCAAGGAAATTTCTTGCAAAGTTTAGCTACACTTTGATTTATAAAGTATCTGGATACTTTTGTTGCATTTTCTGTACCATTTCCTGGAATTCTTTTATTTAAAAATCCAGATTTTCATCAAATGTTTATCTCTGTGGAAAACTAACTTATGCTACATAATGTTGATAGATTCTTGGAGTGGAGGCATCACCCTCCCATTCTCTACGGATGGTAGGGATATGACAGGAATTTGGAGAACCTTCCTGCTAGCAAATGTGCGGCTTTTTGCAGGGAGAGCAGAGAACATAATGAAGTATCAGAAAACAAGTTAGTATTTCTCTGCCCTGCAGATCTCTTCTTCCGATGTCTAGGAAGCATTGTTTCACTTGTATCTTGGATGGGGATCTTTGAGACCAGAGATATTGGAATAGGAATTACATGCTTCTTTTTGCAAGATGCATTGTTTACAAAAAATAACAATA
>JANHFK010008019.1:243313-264126 GCA_036250565.1 Sibynophis collaris | reverse complement strand
CACACACACGCACGCACACACACACGGAAAATAGACAAAGAGTTGGAAAGTTTTATTTAAAGCAATTAGCTTCTACAGTCCGCTAGATGCTCATTTGGGAGCACACTGTAGTGAACTCAATATTTACTCTTGGGTAAACATATGTAGAATTTTGATATAAAAGTTTTCCCAGATGTTACAGAATCCCCTACCTCCAGGTCAGCATTTAAAACTATGTTTTTAAATAAACTTTTTCTTAAATGATTCCCTTAAGATTTTTAGTTAATGCAGATAAAAGTGATGATGCTTTAAATGGGAATGGCAATGATAAAAACTTGTTTTGTTTTTGTTTTGGTGAAAGGAGGCAGGGAAACTGTTTCAGATATTAGAGCTGACTCTTTGTTTTCCTCTAGTTGATCTGTTTCCCTCTAGGTTTTTAGAATGACTCTTTTTTAAAAATATACTCTTTCTTCTTTCCCTTTAATTGATATATTTCTGTTGGTGTCGTGTATCTTCTAGTTAGGTGTATTCATTATTTTATTTCTTCTCACTTGTTTATTGATTGATTAGATGGAGAATATGATACACACATTTTCTTTTCAATCAAATTATTCCAATTTATTATTTTGCAAGAAACAATAATCTTCTGCACTAGACCTCTCGTACATGGCCACCTTTTATTATTTAATGTTGGAAACCAAGGGATGATACAAGGAACTTCACTGATTTGAATAGAAGTTATACAGCAACTATATGTGGCAGATTAATTCCATTGTAAGGTTTTTGTGATATTAGGTTATTTCCCTAATATGGCTGTACTGAAGTATGCATTATCAAAAAAAAAACCTGCTGCAAAATCTCTAAATAAGAATAAATGTTTTCTAGTTTGAACGGTCAACAGCTTCCTTTGTAATCATCAACAGTGGGTGCCGATGCTTGACGATGTTTCCATTGTTTCATTTGCAGCCTCTGTTTCTGTTTCTGTTTTGATTAAATGACAAATATCCACAGCAATATTCAAATTAACCTCAATGTAGTATTAAAAGAAAAAATTCACTTTCATCTCTCTTTTTTTTTAATGAATTAAAAATGCTAGATGAAACATTATGAGTTACTTGTCCAATGTGAAATTCCATCTGCGTCTTTATCTCCATAAATCCCATAGAAATCTGATACTGATGCAAGATAATGATTAACTTACACGTGTGCTTGATTTAATGTATCAGAAAAGTAAAAAGTACATCAGAATTTTAGCTGTGACCGAGTATCATCATAATATAGACTGGTATTGTTAGGGCTAGTCAGATCTTATAATCAGTTCAAGGGGTTGATTATATTAAGGTAAAAAATATTGTAAAGGCCTTCAACACCGAATTGAAGTCTGGGGTTGTTTGTACTTGTACATGGCCAAACATTGAATAAAACATGGATATTGGTACACCTTTTATGAGGGGAAGAAAGGTATTTATATTTATTTGCAGCTTCTTATAAGTATCCCAAGAGTTGGTTTTAAAATCTGATTTTGTGCAGTGCCTTTTTCACATGGAGGAATAGTATATTTCAGTTTCATATCAAATCTTATATTAAAGAAAAAATGTATTAGTTGCTTAGAAGTTAAAAGAAATACACTAATATAAAGGAAGCATTCTGTGCAGTTGTGGGTTCCTACCGGTTCGTTCCGGATCTTGCGAACTAGTAGTAGTGGCAGTGGGAGGTTCCACCCACCCACATGTCACCACGGATGCGCTGAGCATGTGCAGAAGCTTCTGCGCATGTGCAGAAGCGCCGTGCACGAGGGAAGCAAGCGAACATGTGTGCTCTCTCCTGTTGCTCACTGGTAGCAAAGGTAAGTGGGACCCACCCCTGATTCTGTGTATATAAGAAGTTGGGAGACTTTGCGCTCCCAAGTAATGAGGAATTGAGAATCAAATGAGTTTTAAATTTCACCAACTTTTTTGAAAATCTTTGGGGGGATGGCTAGAAAGGAGAGAGAGAGGGGGAAAGGGCAGTTCATTTTTCTTTTATCTTCTTTATTCTACTTCCTTATGCTTCAGCTTGCACATATCTCCAATTAATCTCCAAGCTTTTGTGCCTGGAGAGAACATTTCCACCTCAAGTGTCTGCCTGCCTGCCTGCTCACCTATAATCTGTGTGATCAAGCAGAAGGAGCAGGCTTAGGTATCTGGTCACAGTCCTTTGATATTTTGTCACTAGGGTCACAGAGAGGTGTGGGGCAGCCTATACTTTTCGCAAGCAAGCAATCTGTTTATGTGTGGGAAGGGGTTGGAGGGTCTTGTACCCTGCTCCAATGGACTGGCTAATGCCAGATTTGTGGGTGGACAGAAATGAGAAGCAGCCATTTGTACCCCTCCTCTCCCCATTTAAGCTGAGCAGGGCAAACCTTCACTTATGATTTGCAAATGTAAATCCGGAGCTCTACTTGGCTGTCTACTTGGCTGCTGAAAACCTGGCAACCAGGCCTGGAATTGACAGTGGGCATTAGAAAAGGCTCAGCATAGGTCTGACTTTCATGCTATCTCTATGGACTACCTCTCACGAGTGTATTTGGTATATCAAGGGCTGCACTCACACAAGCATAGTCAAAACTAGAAATGCTCAAGCTATGGCAGTGCAAAGAGGAATGTATACTGCCCTTTGCATCAGTATGAGTAATGCCCTGAATTGTTTGTAAATTGAGCTTCTCTGTTATTGTTGTTCTATGCGAAGTTGATAAAGTGCTAGGAGAATGGATGGGCTGGGTCAAAGAACAAGCAAACCAGGTTCAGTTATAATAAAGTAAGAATGACTTCCCAGATCTCTCTAAAATGCTCCCATACTGAAGCAAAAGCTTTGGAGGACTGATTATTATTATGATTGTGCACATGGTCAGTTAGACGTTTATATGGATTTGGCATTTTTGTCCACCTATCAAAAGCTTTCCAAAGACCTGAGATAGGCAGATGTTATTGTTTAATAATATTAAAGGCTTCGTGCAGTCTGTAAGCTATTCTAAATGCAGCTGCCATTTGAAATTGATTTGTAATAACAAGTCATTATTTCTTTGTTTTCAATCTTTGTATATTTATGACAGTTAACAACTTTTCTTTTAGTAGTCTTGAGGATGTTGGTATTATTATATATTATATTATATATTATATGTTTGTTGCATAGTCAGCCAGAAGTTTAGAGCGGATTTGGTATTTTTACCCACCTATTGAGTCCTTCCTAAAGATCTGGGATAAGCAGATATTGTTGTTTGATGGTGTTAAAGGTATCATTATAGGATGATTATTAATAATCATAATCATTATTATTGACATTCTTGCCCATATTTTTAATCCTCTTTAAAGCTCTCCATTTTATCTTTTTGACTTCTTCTTCCATTTGTTTACCTTAATCTTACACATTATATAATATATAATGTTTATTTGTACATATGTATATTTTTGTATTACATAATACGAAAATATTACACATTTTCTTTTTGTTGTCTTTTTTTCTACTATTTTTCCTAGAGTTCTCTATCTGAAATTAATTTATACTATTTTTAACAGTTCTTCTGATGCTCTTTGTTTTAAACTTGCAACATAATCAAAAGTCAGGTAAAAAACGTGTGATGAAATATCTTAAAATAGCTGCTCTTGAAAAACTTTCAGGATAGTTCCAATTTTGCACTATGTTTAAGTTTTGTCATGTTTGGTTTATTGATTTGAGGTTAGAAGACAAAAATAATTTTATCAAAATGAATGATTGACGGCCAACACTAAGGATTGAAGTTCTTGGCAAATGTTAAGATGAAGTGGCAGAAGGAAGGGGAAATGTGCCGAAAATTCATATTTTGCTAGGAACAGGACAGACTGGCTGGCTGAAGTCTGAGGTAGATAATAGGAACTTACAAAGAAATGTATTGGGGCAGGGGACAATGACTTCCCATCACTGCCTGAACTAAGAAAAAAGTAAGCTAAATTTGACTGAATCTTAAAGAGTATTATAGTTGAACTGATCTTTTCCTAGAAATAGTTGGGCCAAGAGGTGACAGAAGGAGAAAAAGATGGAGAAAGAAAGACAGAACAGCTGCTTTCTCTGAGGCCTGTGGTGCTGTCTTGTGTGTGCGTGTGGGGGGGGGATGAGTTTGGGGTGTATCCTAGGAGATTTATTTATTTAAAATATTTTGCAAGTTGTATTTTAGCCAAAATCTGCGGGCCAATAAAAATGCCATTGCTGCTGGACTTTGCTTATTTGTTAAATACGAACTTGTCGATTTGGCAAATTGTTTTCAGTCTCTTAACTGCACAGTCTCTTTCTCTCTGTGTCTCTCTCTGCCACCCCCTCCCTGATTCCTTCTCTGCCAACCTCCCCCTCCACCTCCCTTTTCCTTTGATGCAGCCATTGGCTGCTCCACGATAGGTCTTCTTGCCAAATAGGTGGATCCTTCTTCTCTCTCTCTCTCTCTCTCTCTCTTTTTCTGCTAGCATTGGCAAAGGCAAATGGTTGGGGACCGAGCATGAAAGGAGAAAGCAAGCAAGCCAGAGAGTTTAGGAGGAAAAAGGGAAAGGAAAAAAGGGGGGAAAACAACAACAACAAAATCCCCCATACCCCAGCAGTTGGGTTTTGCCAGCAGCCGATCCCAGCTGATCCCAGAGCGGAGTCTGCCCCTTTTCCCCTAGACCTGCGATCACCCCTATTCTCAGGCGGAGGGAGCCACATCTAAGTTGCATCTTTGCATTTCTGCCAACGCTGAGAAAGATTCTTCCCTGGTCTCAGCTTCCCCTGTCTGATTAGTTGCTGTTGTCCTTCCTATTTTTTAAATTTTTGTTTCCTTCTTCCCTTTATCACTATTATTGCTGTTATTGTTGCTAGTATTTTTTTTTAACAGCCATTTGGCATTTTTAACCTATTTTGTGCATGTGGCACAGGCAGAGTGATGTTGATTTATTTCTGTCTTCGGCTGAGGTTTCCCTTCCTAGCTGCCTTCTTTCAGTTTTTAATCCGTCCCTTTTGCTTTTCCACTCTTTTTTTAAACAAGACTTGAACATTTTGGTGAACAGTTTGTAGTGAAAGATGCAGCCAACAATTATTTTCTACTTCATTTAAGAAATATCCAGCACTCTTGTGTCCCCTTCCTTCGTACAGTTTTACTTTCCTCTTTTTTCTCCTCTCCTCACCTTCCACCCCATTTACCCACAATATCGTCCGCCTTCTATTCTCTGCAATTCTGAGCCCAGAATTTCTGAATCGGGGGCTTAGCTTCGCCGGGATGAGACAGAGCAATGGTAATTATTTCCATTTTTGACTATTTTTTTTTTCCTGGATGCTTTTGTTGTAGGGAAATTTTTATTTTTAAAATAAAATTAGAAGGCCCACTAAAATTATATCAATTTATAAAGAATATTTAGAGCTTTGGGTTTAGGATCAGAACTGATTTTGTCTTTAATTCCTACATTGCTAAACAAACTTCAGTACTTTTATTTTTAAAGGAAGTGAAAATTTACTTCCACAACTTTATGCTGATTTTTTTTTTTACATTTCCATACTAATGCATTGTCGAAACAATGTTAATTCTATTGTTTTCTCTCCCTCCCTCCTCCCCAAATTCCTGCTTGTCATCCTTCTTCTAGTATCGTATTTATTTTTTAGCTGGATTAATCACATTCTGAGCTTGGCTTTATGTATTCTCACTTTGCTGTTTCTCTACCCCGTCCTATAAATTTCACGTTGCGATGCTTCCCCCTCCTGATTTTCTTATTCTAATGGATTTTCCTTTCTTTGTTTTGCATCCTTTCTTCTCACCCTGTTCTCCCCAGGATGAATTCCACCCCTTCATTGAAGCTCTCCTTCCTCATGTCCGTGCCTTTTCCTACACATGGTTCAACCTGCAAGCTCGGAAGCGAAAGTACTTTAAGAAGCACGAGAAGCGAATGTCAAAGGATGAGGAACGAGCTGTGAAGGATGAATTACTTGGTGAAAAGCCCGAGATCAAGCAGAAATGGGCATCCCGACTCCTGGCCAAGCTACGCAAGGATATCCGCCCAGAGTTTCGTGAGGACTTTGTCTTGACCATCACGGGCAAGAAAGCACCGTGTTGTGTCCTCTCCAATCCAGATCAGAAAGGCAAAATTCGCAGGATTGACTGCCTGAGGCAGGCTGACAAGGTTTGGAGGCTGGACCTAGTTATGGTCATCTTGTTCAAAGGGATCCCCCTTGAAAGTACTGATGGGGAGCGGCTATACAAGTCGCCGCAGTGCTCAAACCCGGGCCTTTGCGTCCAGCCACACCACATTGGAGTCACAATTAAAGAACTGGATCTTTACTTGGCGTATTTTGTTCACACTCCTGGTAGGTCCTACAAATAACACCAATCATGGTTTGGGGGTTTTATGTTTAATTTTATGGGCAGTTGTTTTTCTCCCAAAATTTTCTTTTTTTGTATATGTTTCCTTTCATCCCTGATTAGCAAACTGCTAACTTAAGATGTGCACTAGGATGAATCCACCACACTCAGTTATTTGAAAAACAACTGAAAATAACAGGTAGTCTTTCTTGATTTCCTGGTTCTTTCCTACATGTGATGCCTGTAACTTCTTATGGTAAAGAAAATCTCTTTTGCTGAAAGCTGAGGGTTTTGGGGTGGGGGTGGTGGAAGAGGTGTACAAACAATATTTAGGTAATGTCAGATCAGCAAAGAGAAAAAGGTTTTGTTTAATTAGAAGGCAAATTGAGGAGCATTTATTTTGGGCTCAGAATTTTTTTTCTTTGCTTGATTCCCCTCCCCTTCCTAATTCCTTTTGTTGGATCAGTTTAATATATCAGCATGCCCGCAGCTTGTAAACTGCAAACATTCAGATAGGCACTCCTGGACAAGTGGTGTGGCAGCATTAGAGCAATAAATGAATTTTCAGTGCCTGCTGTCCCAAACAGGAACAAGTTTCTCAAGGGAGAGTTAAGTGTGGAAGGGATAGTTTGGAACCCCTTTCTTGTGTTTTCGTGGCCTCTTTTTTTCAGCTTGACTTTATACTGTGGCTATACTGTATAGATGAACACATGTCCCTACCGTATTTAATTATTATTTTTTCCAGCTCTCTTTTAGTTTTGTTTATCTTGCAACTGAAACAGAAATGCCTGGTTTATTTTTAGCTCTATGTCTAATTTGCTTCAGAATTTGAAATCCAACTTAGATGGCTGCAGAATATTTCTAGATTTATCTTTTGCTGTACTCAAAAGGATCTACCACAAACTTCCCTTCCTCCTTCTGTTGCTTCTATAGTATTTCTTGCTTCTTTTCCTTTTTCCTTTGCTTTTAAGAGGTCAAGGTTCCAACAATAATCCAGCTTTCCTAGATGCCACTTCCATCTTTATGACACCTTTTCTTCAACAATGACAAGACCCTTCTGTGTTAAAACCAGTTGTCTATCTTCTGGCCACCTTATGTGTCCCCACCAGTCTGTGTTTCTATAGCTTCAGTTTAATAATATTGTCAGGAGTTTTTTCTCCTTTTTTAGAATATGCCCATCCAGTGCGTGTCCTGCAGCCTCTGGACAATGTCAGGAGGTTCATCTCAGCGCCTGCGGATGGCATTACTGGCACACTCATGTCATCTATTCTGCACAGCTCAGGGCACTTCCAGGCCTGGCAAGTAAAAATCAGCATTCCTCTATTCCTTTTCTTCAAGTGCTTTTCCTTTTCCTTTCCCACTCTTAATTAAAACAACAACAAAACTAGGCCCCTATCACCTTCTCAGCCAGATCCACACCGATCCATTTAAACAGAGAATTTCCCTTTCATATCAGAATATGTACATATTGATTTGTGGCAATTTTACTCACTTTCAGTTAAGAACAAGGCAGCACACATAATCACAATTAAAAGAAAATGAATTTTACAAGTAGATCTTATCGTGCTTTCTAAAATTCAGATAAATCATCTGAAAGAGATTATCAGTCTATATCCCAAATCAAATAAAGAAAGTTGGGTAAACTCATGAGGTGAATAAAGTAAATGACCTCTGACAATCATTTATGTTTTAATGATTAAGTAGTTTACCCCAGATATTGGCAAGTAAGCCAGCAAATCATTCTAAAATGTAATTTGATGCTTAAGCAATTGAATTTGTTGCATTTTCATGAGAGTATATATGTGTGTATTCACAGTTGAATTGCATAGGTCATATTCTGCACTCCTATTCCAATGAAAAACTCCAGAGTCAAGAAAGCCATTTAAGCCTAAAGCTATTTACAGGTCAATAGTTTGTTATAAGAGTTTGCTCTCTTCCAGTTTTAAATTCCTGATATAAGCCATAATAAGATATGGGTGGGTTACAAATATTTGATGGCATTAATAACATGCATGCCGTTATTTTTCAAGACAAGATTCTCTTAACACTGCAAAGGGTTTAATCTTTTAAGCAAAATAAAGAAGACTGATAAAAGGCATGGTGGAACAGGAAATTTAATTAATGCCACTGAAGACAGGAAATAGAACTTGTGCTAAAATCCCTTTTAACTGGTGGAATAAACTAGATTTTACAACCTACCAAACTTTTAAAAATTGATTCTGTGTTTAGCCTTAGAATCCCGCTATACTGTCCTTTTTATCCTAGCTTTATTCCTGTACAGGTCTTAAATGAATTTAGCAATAAGTAGCATAGAAGTAAATCAGATAGATTTTTGCTGATTGCATGCCAAGAGAACAGTTAATATTTCATTTATTATTTGACCTTTCAGTTTTAAGAAAGATCCTCAAGGAAATTCTTATGACAAATGCAAGAATGAGATAGACGTTGGATATTTGTAGCGAAAAATCAGTGTGGAAGATAGTTATCACCCCTCCCCTGATTGCCTGCTTATATACATGTAATTAAGAATGTATGTATGTATTTTTCCTGTTACTGGACCAGAAGTAAGTTCAACTGTAGAGGAGAAGGGAAAAACAACTTTGGAACAGACTTGGAAAATCAACGATGCAGGATAGGCTAAACTCATCTTTCTCCTTTTCACTGACCTATTTGTATATATCAAAATCAATCATCAGATTATAGAGGAAAAAGAACATTAAATACTGTATGGGTTTTGGAACACGTTTTGCCAAAGTGGCATAAAGCTCAATTTTAAAAGCGGCAGTATTATCTATCTGTGTTTGAATCAAAAACAACACCTTAAATGATATAATAATAGGAGCAGTCATATTAAAAATAATTGTGGGCCTTTGCTAAGAAAATATGTCATAAGTAGAAAACCTTTTAATCATAAGATTTTAATTATTCATGTCTTGTAGCTGTAAAAATAATGCCTATTTTAAATATCTTAATTTACATGTTTTTCCTCATAGAATAAATAGTAGTGGGACTGGAGAATTTTAATTGGGAAAGCGTGATCGCCCTAATACAGTTCAGGGTCCTCCTATCGGTATCAGGTACTGCTGATTCTTCAAGAATAGATGGAAGATTCAGATCTCAGCTTTCCAATATCACATCATTAGGTTATGTTCTGCTCTTTCATTGGTAACTTGTTAATTGTGCACCAGAGAATGAAAAAGGGGATAAGAGGATATTGTTTCTATGGTGTGGAAGAGAGACTATTTACTCAGTTACTTGATCTTAATTGTATATACATAACTTAGTAAAACAGTGCACTTACTAGAATGTAGAGTAATTTGCTTTTGATTCAGCTAATCTTATTTTTAGGGGTCAATCATGGATAAACCTATCACTTCTACCCATTTCAAAACCATAACCAAAGTATTAATTCTTACAGATATGATCTTAAAACCAGTAGGGCAATTCACTTATCATCCTTGCTATTGGGGCATTGTTTTAGCTTGCTTGGGTATGTCTTGATGTTATAAAAATTGTAAAACCTATTTGATGAAAGTTCATTCACTGAAATGCTAACTTATATCATTGTTTTGTTACAAGTCATGTTTGTTTCTAAGGATTTGGTCTATTCCCTTATTTCTTTTAAACTGTAAAACAAGAAGAGAATCCTCCCTTAGTGAAAGCATGTTTCATAAATAGCTTGGGTACTAGATCCAAAATTTAATATTTTTTGCCAAGCACAAATGCCAGATGTGTTTCCTATTCTTACCATGTTGGTGTTTTCTAATCTTCTTCATTATTTTATTTTTATTTTATTTCATTATGAAATAGTCTTGAGTGATGAGTAGAAGGCACTATTTCTTTGGTGCTAGATTATTTCCTAGCTACAAAAACAATCCTCTTTTAATATTTTATATGAATGGTAAACAGCATAAAAGTTGTCATTTCATTTCCCAAATCATAGGCCGATGGTGAGTTACAAGTTACAAGTTTGACATAGTTAAAGAATGAACCCTAACCTGCACTGGTGAGATTCTAGAGAAAGCTAATGAAACGTATTTTTCAACATTCAGGAAAATATGAGCATCCCCCTTTCTAGTTAAGTATAGTGGGTGGTATACTGTAGACTGTCTGAAGTTGGCCCTGAGAAGTTGTGTTTTTAAGATAGAGAGGCTACTGTTGTGTTTTAGCCTTCGTAGTCTAGCTGTGAAAAATTGAATTAAAATATTACAAACAATATACAGTAAGGTACAAAATTAGTATATTATTCACTCCACATATAGAATACTGGGTAGAATACTGTACCAGGGTAGAATACTGTACCAGGTATCACCAGAATGTGATCTTCTTGTCCCTGTTATTTGTTTTTTTTTTAATTGATAAATTCTGCTTTTAAAGTGGAAGTACAGCTTCTCAAGAGCTGCATTCACTCTGGAAAGGGGAAGCAAGTACAAGAATTAAAATTGCAGCAATTCTAGATTGAGCAGCATCAGGGCACTTTAAGATTACATTCCAAGTTATAACTGTTCTAGCTAAGAGAAAACCAATTTAGTTTCCAGTATTTGTGTTAAATGCTAAGAAGGTGAAATATCTCTAAAACAAAAACAGATGATTCCCTGAGCAAATTCTGATCTAAATAGTGCCACTGATGAGGGAAGGGCATTGCATTGCTGAGTGTTAGTAGTTAACCATTGCATTGTTAGGCTGGTTTCCCTATTTAATTTTAGGGAACATGTGGAACTACGTATGCAGACAAACCTTCATACTTTCATATTTTGTTACCAAAAGCTTCAAAATGTGCCCCAGTGTAGTTATGGTAAGAAATGTATAATTCAGTAGCCTTATCAGACACACCAGAATGTAAACATGAACGGAATAATAGAAGTGTGTATCCAATTTGATTTTAAAAGGTGCTTTTTTAGAACTAGAAAAAATAATTTGATCATTATGAAGTATAAAAAATAAGTGTGCCCCTAACACAAAGTTAGTTCTGCAGTAACAGCGGTCTGAAAAGCTCTTGATTGCATGTGAAAAAGACAAAAGAATGAAAGACTTCTGAATTAAATTCTAGGAAAATGGGAGTGGTGAGATATTACAACATATGAATATGTAATAGAAATACATTAAAAATAATAACTACAGTATAACTGTGAATGCTAAATTAAATACACTGAACAATATGCTAATTTGGGACGTTTGACATTGAACAAACTTTTTAATTGAGTTGAGAAAATCAATTGCAATCCGTTGTTTCCAGGAAAGCTGTGTATTTTTCAAAATCTATAATGGTGTTTAATTAACTATGGGTATCAATCCCTTTTGAAATCAGTGGTTACTAATATAGATTCAGAATCATGGAAAATTCAGTTTGCAAAGAAATAGCTATGTCTATTTTTTGAAGTGCAGAACAAAACAAGCATCAGGCTTGAATGTGGAGCACATTCCTATAAGAAAGGCTGTATAGTAGACTTGTAGGAAAGGAGGCAAAAGGATATGAAAAGGGATTCAAGTGACACGGAAAAAAATTAGTAATAAATAGTCATAGATGGATTGGCAGATACTCCGATGGAGTAGGTTTGATCCATAAAAGTTTAAATATGACAGCATTGGTTAGTTTTATACGTATAATATTTCTCTCTTCCTCTCTTAGCTACAATATATTTAACCTATTTTAAAAACTGTCACTCCCTCAGGTGTAAAAAAAATGTTTTTTATTCCTACAGCAAGCAGAGAAAGATTGGCTAGATTACACGGGCATCTTTCCCATCCCCCCTGCTTTGGGCACATTTTTCTCTGCCCCACCTGTTTTCTGAAGTGCCAGTTCCTGGAAATGCTGCAGCTTGCAGGTCTCCTCCCATAGATCTTGCTCTGCACCAGGCCGAGGCTTGTGAACTTCCATCCAGTTAGTTGTGACTGACATCAGGTGTATGATGATATCCTCCATGATTATCTGCATGTCCTTCCTGGAGTTGGGATTTGATCTTGGGAAAGAATGAATAGTCCTTCTGTACTAGGTACAATCTGTATGAAGCCAAGGCATTAAAATGGTGAGTGAAGGAAGCAAATTGCACTTTGAGGAGAACATGTCCATTTGCACATAATGCAGAATATTTTAGGAAGACTGAAATAAGGTTGTAAATCCATCCTTTTTGCTGGCCATCAATTAATTAAAGATGTAATATAAGTGCCTTTAAATTTTATTTCTAGCCTTTTGTGAAACATTCCAATAACTGAAACTGAAACCAAATAGCTGAAACTGAGTATTGTGTTAAATGGTGGATGTGAAGTGAAACTTCTCTTGAGTAAGTACATCAAGTTTCTTCCCCAGGCACTGTACATCAAATAAACTGGAGCTCTGCCCTGGTATCATTTCCTGCTATATAGGATGTTCCTCAGATGCTCACCTTCCACCATTTTTATCTAGTCCAATCGAGCCTCCTATTTCATTCCTCCCAAAGTTTCAGCAAGCTGATTTATTTGCAGAACATGCTCTTCTTTCTCCGCTGAGTAAACTCATTTTTTTATTGAATGCTTTAGCTTAACCCAGAATTATGAAGCAATTCTGGATAGTTATTATAGAGATTAACTTCTTGCACCTGGTGGGATATGTAGCATGTTTGAGGCAGGGTTGAACAGGGAAGGGGCAAGGGGAAGAAAAAAACAAGACATCTGGTGCAAAAATCTCCCAGGTCTGCTCAACTGCTAAGATTTACCCAGCAAAATTTCTCTTGTTTCTCTACTGGGCTGTCTGACTTGAAAGGTCTTTTCACTGACCCAGCAGTATAAACACAGCGCCATAGAAGCCTTATTTTAGTTCTTGTTTGCTTTCATTTTCCAAGATGGGTGGGGGCAGGGAGAATTGGCTATGTGTGGATTCAGCGCAGCAGATCCAGGAGAACAAGAGAGAGATGAGGCTTCATAGTGAGGGGCATGACTTTCCCCCCTTCCTTTGGATGCCATGTGACTCCTTGAGTAGGGGGAAGTGTGGAGGTATGATTTACTTTCTCTTCTCTTTCTGCTTCCTCCCACTACTAGCCCCCTCCTGAGTTAGTGCTGGAGGACTTACAACCATCCAGATGGTGCCTGAGGACCTTTTCCTTTCAGTGGTCAGGCAGAGTTGTGACCAATAGCAAGCAACAAAGGATTAACCCCACTCCTTCAGTACTGTCCTCTCCTATGCTAGCCATTCTTCTTAGCTGAACCTACTTCACAGGGTTGTTTGGGGACAAAATTAAGGAAAGCCTTTTTTTTATGTGGCCTGGAGCTCCCAAGAGAAAAGGAATTACAAATAAATAAATGTACCTGAAATCTGGGGTATGAGGATTAGAGAAGAGAAACAAGATCTAGCAACCAAGCTAACAATGTAATTTTGCACCCCCCCAAAAAAAAAGAAAAAAAAGGAGGAGCTAATTATGGTAGTTTATTACTTTGTTTTGTTTTTCTATAAAGCTGCTTCATTATCATTCGTTTAATTATCTAGTTGAACTTATCCTAAGGGAACAGGGCAGACAACAGTTAAATCATTTTGGATGGGATGATAATTGTAGGATATGTACTTAAGCTTGCTGACATCTGAGAGAATTAAATAGAGGAGGTAATGCTTGTCCTACAATGTTGTTACAATGCTAAAAATGTAATTTGCTATATGACATTCTTATTCCAGATCAACTATGGATAAAAAGGGGTTACTTTCTACTGTATCATGTTGAGATAGTTACTCTTGTAATAATCAGTTTCTGCATCTGTGATGATGATATAGTTGTACACATGTCTAGCACAACAATCTTCACAAATTTCAGTTTAAAAAGTCTGGGACTGCTGGGGCATATCAATAAGTAATAGCATAACTACCTCTTTCCCAGAAGTATGGAGGGACATCTTGTAGGACCATACAAACTCAGAAAGGCTAGAATGTAATTTATATTGCTTTCATTAAAATGAAAACATTTTTTAAAAATAATTTGTGACAATACCCCATATAAGTCCTTAATGGGACTTTTTTTACATTCCGGGCTGATGAAACAGGCTTTGAGTTGGCATGGTCCCTTTGTAACTTTAGACATTTGGCTTCATATAAGAGCTTCAGTGATAGAGATATCCATGTAGCCATGACTTCAAATCAATCCAGATTTAAGACTAAACTCAGGAGATGTGGGAGAAACAGATACTGTACATTTCATAGTTCCACCTCATTCACATACAAAAAAGTGGGGAACCATAACTATAAATTTCTCCTGCTTCTTATTAATCTGGTTAATAACTTCAATGATTCTTATTAACCTTATACCCTGCAACAGGGGTCAGCAACCTGCAGCTCTTTCACCCCTCTGCTGCGGCTCCCTGTCACTCAAAATATGCATCACAATCGCTAATGTGTGACACCCGCCGGCACGCGATTTATTGAGCTTTTCAATCCCCGGTAGGCCAACCTTGGATAAATCCAAGAAAAGAAAAGTTTCAGAAGAAAACGGGACGTTTAATTCAACTACATATGTTAGTTCTGTGACCCCTCAGAAAATAGTCAGGCACGGGAAGGGTTTTGTGGCTTCCGGTGTTTTCTTTTCTGTGGGAAACGGATCCAAATGGCTCTTTGAGTGTTTAAGTTTGCAGACCCCTGGGTTAGACTACAGCTGAACTTCTCATTGAAATGGGGGCGGGGAGTATAGATGGCTATATTTTCAAGTAACTGGCAGGTGTCAAAATTTCAGCAAGGCTACAAAATGTCTCCCAGAATTTATATGAGCAAATTAGGCATTCATTAACAAAAACATTCTTCAAGGGGTAGGTTTAAATCAGACCTTCCTTGCCTGGTACCTTCCAGTTGTGTTAGAAAACATCTGTCAGAACTGCTAGCCAAGCAGCATGAAATGTGTAATCAGTTACAGCTAAGATATAAAGAATCCCAAGAAATCCCTGCAGATGCTATTAAATACTGGTAGAATACGTGTGCCTGTATGGCAAAGGTATTGTACTTGCATTCACACATCATTGTCAGAGTATAAAGTTAGTTGCAACTTTATTTAGGTTAAAGTTGCAGTGTAATGTATATACAATGTGAGTATATGACATTGAACATAACGGAAATGCCTCCTTTGTAAATCAAGCATTTAGATTGGTTTGTATAGATACATGTTCTGTTTAAAATTAGCAACTTCAAATATGTGAAAATGGGCATCACATTATACCATAGTAAAATAAATGAATAAAGTTGAGACTAAAATGGATCCATAAAAGATTATTTACAATTTCCTGCCCTCAGAACAGAGTTATTTATTATTATCATACGCAGAGGATCGTGTACACTTGTGAACATGGCCTTCTGGATATTGCTGAACTATATCCCACAACAATTGCCCCTCAATTTAGGGCTGATGAGTCTTTAATGGTGAAAAGCCTATGAAAAAACACATGAAAAGCCACATACTTCATGTTTCTTTGAGGTTTTCTAAAACCTGTGCTAAATATCTTTATAGGTAAATGTAGAATTTTATTTGAAGTTTTTGGGAAGTTTGCATTAGATTTCAGTGATAGGAAAATAAGGTGAAAACTGCTTTGAGCAAGTAAATGTTGGACATCTTCATTCCTTTTACACTGACATAAAAATAGAGGCGTGAGGTGGATCAAAGGATAATATAATGCAATATCAACAACAATATTGGCAATCCTTAGAGGTGATAAGAAATAATATATATTGTTATGCAGGACTGCCATGGAAAGCCATGTTTTGGGGGCTGAAGACAGCAAGAAGACTAGATTAGGACAAGAACTAGTGTCTGAAAGATGCAACAAAACTTTGCCAATTTATACTTCTATTGCAGCAGCCCCCAATATTTTCGGCACCAGGGATCAAAAGTTCAACAGAAAAGGTGAACTGGAGGGGGTAGGGTCCATGTGCTGCCTGCATCCCACAGATGGGGCTTTGCTTGTTTGCATGGCCCATTTTCTGGCATGCCATCGACTGGTGCCAGTCCATGGACCGGGAATTGGGGACCCCTGCTCTATTGAGTGCAGTGACTATCCGTCATGGAATTGTATTTTGAATACATTGACTCTCAGTTAGATGCCATTTCTGGGAGCAGCATGTATTTAGCATGATTCATTCATTGTTCCTATCAAGTAAATATTACTTTCACTGAGTCCAACACCCAATCTCTCCCAGTTTTTTCCCCCTTTTGCTTTGTCAATCAGATGAAGCATAACATTAATGCCTACTTTCTATGTCCATCAGATGTACAATGGAACGCTCAAAAGAAATGCAGCTGAGAACAAACGCTACAGTTCCTACAGCCAAATGGACAATTGGGGTAGCAAGCATTACAACAAGATCTGCAGTCCTACACAAGGTGGCAGCGACTACTGCTTTGTGCAGAACATGAAGAGTAGTCGGAGTGAGCCAGACCTCTACAATGACCCTCCACGAGGCACGCTAAGGAGAAATCAGAGTGGAAGCCGGATGAATCACAAGGCCAGTCTACATCGTCACAGCCTGTATAGCGGTTCATGCAACAACCAGGAAGGAATTTCAACCTTCACAAGGTCAAATAAGATAATTCCAATCCGCACCCCCTCTTGCACGTCTGCTAACAAGCAAGATGCAGTCTATGCCCAGCCTGTAGCCAGCAAGCCTGATGCAATCTACGGACAAGGTCGCTCCAAGTAAGTCTCTGTGCATGTTTTCTCTGTGCAGCCCATGATGTAGGAAATTATGTGCAAGTAAAGTCAGATAAACAGCATAATGAAAACCCTGTTAAAGCATTTGGATTTCCATCACCTTGAAAATAATAGTTAATAATAATAATAATCATCATTTTAGAACCTTACTCTGGCACACTTCCTATGACTTTTATAGAATTTGCCTGAGGTAGGAAGCCATTTAGGCTACAATCCTAAGCACACTGATTAGGAAGTAACCTTATTAGAATTGCATGGTGTGGCTGTCAGTTATGTGTAAAGAATCCTTGAGTAAGAAAATAAGTGGTATCCATATTTAACAGTAGATCAATACAGCTGTTGTTTATTAATATATTTTCCTTCTACACTACTGATAGCTGAATGTTTAGCACCATGATTCAATATCTAATGGGTGATTGAGTTCTTCCAAAGAAAACTATACATAAAGATCTAAAAATTCCAATAGGATTTTTTTTTAAATTTTTTACAACCTATATTTAAAAGACCTCAACCTTTGGAATAAAAAGAAACTCAATAATAATTTGTATATTCTTAGAATGTTTCACCAATTCTGAATACTAACTACTCATGAACTATATGTGAGCTATATGCCTCAGTTTGTGGAATGCCCACCTAAACAGAACATAAGTGTTTACTATACTTTTATGTACAAATGGAATCTTTAAAGCAGCTATGTCTTTTTCCAGGTTCACATGACAGCTTCTAGCTGTATGATTGTTTTTGAACATACTTTCAGGGCAGCTGGAAATAGTTTCTGAAGAAACAGTGCATATTTAAAAATGTATATGGTTGCTTTAACTATTTGGAAAGAGATGAGTTTAATGCACTCATATATGTTCTGCAATAGTTCTGTAAATTAATTGCATGCTAGATTCATCTAACTATTTTAGATTAGAAGATGTAGAGACATGTATATATGAGCCAGCATTGGAAACCTTTCTGAAAATGAGGTGGATGATGGTACGCAAACTGTATTGTTGTAATAAAATGTATTAGGATTATTCTATGTGCAGCAGTGCAAATGGCATGCTATAGTTTAAAATCGAGTAGCCTTCCCAAACCTCTCCTTAAGAAATGATGATTACGGATCCAGGTTCCTATTAGAACAGAGTTGCTTTCGTCTCTTAAACTACTGTGTGGGAAACACTTTCCTCTGCCAAATCTTTCAGGAGTGGCCCCTTTGGAGCGCCCTTTTCCAATTGGGTGTGGTTCATCTTGTGAAACTGGTCCAGATTGGGGAGTTGTTTGCCTTGAAGCACAGGCTTGGCTGGTGACTCTTCCATCCAGTAGAACCAGTTCCTCTTTGGGAGCTGTTTCATTTCTAGAACTGAGACTGATTGGTCCTGTACCTCATAGTGGGAATGGGATGGAATTAATGTGAATTGTTTTAAAAAGGGCACCGTGAGTGAGTCACTCCTGAAATCAGCCAGAATGGAAAGTTCATTTTGTATATTACTTTCTTTTGAAATAAATAAATAAATAAATACTTAGAGATGTTCACCCACCCCAGGGATTGACAGTTTAATTCTTGACAGCTAAGAGAAGCTGGAGGATTTTTTTAAAAAAATGTATTATTTTCCAGGTCAGTTGAAATTTGGACGTTCTATTACAGAGATTTGCTTAACAGATGGAACAAGGCAAAGCAAGCTTATGGCTGGAGTAACGAGAAATTGATCAAAATCGAAATTTACTCAACTCAAAGTCTTGAACAACTCTGAGAACACAATCCAGATAACAAGTCCAGCAGATTCTGCAAGAAGCATGTGATTCTACTACTGAACTGTGGTTACCCTGCCTCTTGCATTTTAACCTTGCCTTTTTCCTCTGTGGAATCATCTCATTCATCAGTCATGCCTTTGAATGTGCTAAAGCATTCTGATTAATGTTATGAGTTGTGTCAAATAGTGCTCAATAATTCTAACAACAACAACAACAACAACAACAACAAAAAAGAGTTCAAAGCCACTTTCATACCCTCAGGCATTGTTTCAGTCATTCCCTATTGGCAATTGTTAATATAAAGGCATTATATATCACATCAGACTATTCCAAATATTGGAAATACTGTGAAACTCTACAATTGTTATATATTCCCATATTTCTTTTCACAGACATAGAGAATCATAGAGACCAATACCAAAATCTGGGATTTACCAGATTCCTCAACGATGTGCTTTTTAATTGAATATGATTGAATGCAACATTTATAACAGCAAAAAAAATTCTATCTGTAAAGAATGAAAGAAATCATCTTCATGGGAAGACTGAGCAAATATTCATTCTGACTGGATAGTCAAAATAATACCAGTGTTTAAATGATAAATATGAGGAATTCAAATAATCCAATTCTTTAACTTTTAAGTTCTATGTTTTACAAATGCAAAAATTGGCCTGGTAATCTTGCCTTGTTGTTGTTATAGAAAGATAATTAGAATGTTGCAGATGGTGCGATCTATGTAATTTTTAAAACCACTTTATAATGCCTTTATAAGACCATACTTGAAATATTGCATCCAGTTTTGGTCACCACAATATAAAAAAGATGTTAAGACTTTTGAAAAAGTTCCAGAGAAAAGCAACAATGGTGATTAGGGGACTGAAGGCTAAAACAGTTTTGAACATTTCTTCTTTTTATATTCAGAATATGTCATGATGAAGTGGATTATGGAACAATGACCATCCAGAAAGCCATTCAACTCCTGTGTTCCTCAGATGAGAAAAATCAGGCCATGGGTGCCTACTACCTCCAGCACACCTGTTTTCAAGATGAATCTGCCAAGCAAGAGGTAAATATGTTGTTTCAGCTTCATGGTGGAAGCTTAAAAATGCAGAATTATGTCAGAACTTTTTTTTTCTATAGCTCTAATAGGAAGATAAAATTAGAAACCAAAAACACATCTATTCAACACCATATTTACTTAATATTCATAACATTATATTTGTCCACAAATAATTTATATTTGAGAAACTAAATGTACAGCTATTAGAAGTAGCCCTGATTGGAATATACTTAAATACCTTATTTGAATAAAGACAAAAGATTTATATACCGTAAGATTTACTATATTCAGTTAACCGTTATGGTTATTTTTAATATATTCCTTATGAATTCAAGAACTGTATCCAAGAAAACAATCTTGAGTTTGGAATACTTAGCCATTGCTTCCTAACTAGCAAAACAGACACCAGTGAAATTCCAACTTTTAACATTAAAACATTTTAACTTTTAACATTCAATTTTAACATTAAAATGTTCCTTTAGAAAAGTTAGATTAATATCCTCCTGTACTAAAAATGTCATTACTGGTCAATGAGAATATAATTAAGCTCTCAGAAACAAAAATAAATACTGCCGTTTGGAATATGAGTCAGAAAGTTCATCAAACCGTTTAGTAATTGTATATACTATGTTATAAATGTACACAGTATTTACAAATTAGTCTAAACCTGCTGATTTTATGAGTATTCATCTTTTCTATAATCTACTAGAATAGCAATTCTGTTAGTAATTGTGGTACTATTTAGCAGATTTTGAAAGGGGGGGGGATATAAATATTTAGTACAATCTATCTGTTATGGCACCAACATGCTGGACAATAAAATCAAATTGTTTGCAGGAAAGCACTGTGAATGTTCTGAACTCTATAGCCAGTTTTCAAAAGAACGCCTCTTCTTACACTATTCTAACCCCATCTCACTCACACAAAAAATAGTTCAATGAAATATGACAGTACTTTAGCATTCTAGCTGATTCCGTGACCCCAAGGGGAAGAGCCTTCTCTGTGGCGGCGCCTACCCTCTGGAATGACCTACCCCCCCGAGATAAGAACAA
>JANHFK010008019.1:226861-237255 GCA_036250565.1 Sibynophis collaris | reverse complement strand
GGGCAAAGCTCACTTAAATGTCTCACTTAACAACATAAATTTTGGGCTCAAATGTGGCCGTAAGTTGAGGACTACCTATATAACTTAATTGTGGTTTTATCATTGAGTAAGCTTCATATTCAAGTGTATTTTCTCAGGATCTTATATGATTAGTGCAAACTTATCTCTCAATCAAAATTTAAAATTTATCAGCTGTCATTGCAACATTTCACAGGTCAGGGTGTAAAGAAGGAAAGCTTTATACAATCTGAAGAGAAACCAGAGTAGAAGGAAGAAAATGTATGTATGTGAAAAAGGGTTTATGCAAGCAAAGAGCACTTTAATATGGCCAAATCATGGCTTGATGGATCATGACACCCGATCTGTTTGTTTGTTTGATAATAACAAAGATGGGACTTGAACTCATGGTTTCCTGCTTTCTAGTCTGTTGTCTTAATCACTGAATTTCAATGAGAACCAAGCTGGTTCTCAATAACAACTTATTGTTAATATAACACATACAGGGTTATAAAATGATTATCTTGCAGCCTAATGCTACAACATTTCATAAAGATTTCACATGATCGAACTTACCCTTTGACTGTGAATTCAAGTCCCATTGTAACCATGGAAGCCAGCTGGGTGACTTTGGGCCAGCTACTCTCTCTAGCCCAACCCACCACACAGGGTATTGTTGTGGGAAAAATAGGAGGAGGAAGGTACGTTTGGCATGTTCACCGCTTTGAGTTATTTATAAAAATAATAAAGGTGGGATATGCATATAGTAAAGGGACATAATAAGTTTGCTAGATTTCTACCAGGAGGAGTCAGGAGGATTTCTACCACTCTTCATGAAAAGGCAATGGGAGAAATGTGTAGACTATTGCTAGGCAATAAGTATCTGGCTTCCTCTATCGTTTATCCAAGGCACTTGTGGTCACAGCTGATTGTAACGCCAGGTTAGCACTTACTTCTGAGCTGGCAATTTTGTTTTTGTTTTTAAAGCTACTGAAGGGATGTTTGCACGGAGAAGAACAAAAGATTTGGATTCTACCTTTTATATTGTTATTTCACTCTGCAGTATGCACTACAGTGTGTATGTTTTGAAACTATTTGGAAGAAATGCTTTTGACCTGGTATGGGCAGAGCACCTCTGTGTTGCCTAGAGACTCTTCAAGCAGCCACTTTGGGGGAGAAAGGCTGTGTGTGTTGAATAGAAGCCTGAAAAAAGACAACTGCTTTAATGAATAGCACTGAGGTGCTGTGCTTAGGTGAAATCTAATGCACTAATTCTGAATAGTTTTCAGGGTGTGGATAATCCTATATTCTGAAGTTCTTTTAATAGCCTGTAATGTTCTTTTTAAATCTGTGCTGATGAATTTAATGCAAGTTACTCTGAATGGCCATTCAGGGAGAGGGGCGTGTTATATATGTTAAATAAATCTAAGTAAGGAATCCAAGCATCTCCATGTTTTTCCAATGAATTTTCCACCAAGTATTCTTGCAAATACTTAATACAAACTTTTCTTCATTCCAGTAGGTCTGTATGAAGTTGCTGCATAAATTCCACTACAGTGATTACATTGTATGGCTCCCTTTTGTCTCTGATAAATTCTAGTTCTAAGCTTTTAGAGATAAGCTACAATAAGGTTTGATAGAATTTACTGCGTGGAATAGATGATTAGCAACTATCTTTAATTACTCTTGACAACATTTTAGCCGTATCAGGAACAGCTTTCAATGGAGGATGGATACACTAACATCTGCTGGCACTTTTTAAAAAAAAATTAGATTATGTCAATGTTTAGAGAAATTTTAGGAACAATTATAGGCCAAATTACAGTGTACCAGTCTAGAACTCCTGTCATCGCCTCAACTTTTAGAAGTCTGCCAAATTCACTTTTAAAGAGTGACTGAATATCAATAAGTCTTGCTTCCGAATAAAAAAAAAATCTCTGTAAAATATGGATTATACTGTAATAATACAAGTCCTCATGCTTTAAAAATTATAGAGCTACATCGCATGTTGGATGTAGATCTGATAAAATTGCCCGCATGTAGAATGTAGTAATAGATGCACGCATATGAAATAGGATAAATCTGCAAGCACACACCCTTAGATTGTTTTCTAGCACATGGGGCAAAAATCGATGTTTCAAAGTGCTAGTAAAATGAAAATAAAATCATTTTCTTTAAAATCAAAATTTCATAGTAATCTAAATGGTGATCTCAGAACCTGTTTTACTGAGTGAGAGAAAGAAAGGTGTTACAACTAAGATTTCTGACTCAGTTCTAATTCAGTCCATATAGTCAGGGGAGAGATTTCAGGCTATGTTGCATGCTAGGCAGAAATGCCATATCAGCCAGAGGTCTTGCCCCTCCTTCCATGAATGGGCAAGGCTTTGGTTTAAAAAAAAAGAAAAAAGAGCCTTGCAAAGTTTGAATCCCAGCATCCCTTTAGCCTTACGGATAAAGAATTTGAAGCTGAGAAAACTGGTTTGGTCTGTGCCCATGGGCTATTTTTTATTTATTCTCAGTATAATATTGTTAATATCTCACGTTTGCTCCTCAGAATATAGTGCTAAATAGAGTAGATAGATAGATTTTATTTATTCAAATCAGTGACCAGCTTTAAAAAAGAGAGAAAGTAAGAATACAATAAAACCAAATGTACAAATATGGTGTGAACAAACAGAATAAAATAAATGATACAGCAATGCATACTATTAAAGCTAAATTTGTTGAATAAAATTGGTACCTACATCTAACAAGGGAAGTAAATATTCAATTTACAATAATATAATTTGACAATATAGACAAATCATTGTGTTAAATTTAAAACTGTTGAGGTGGTAAACACAGATAACAGAAAAAATTATTACAATACAAATAGAAAAGGAATAACTAATGCATATTGCTTACTAATACAAACCTAATTGTTCATGTTCCTTCCATGCTGTTATGCAAAATTTGGCTACATTATATATGACTTTTTTCTTAATCTGGTAGAAGGAAGTAGAATAGAAGCACAAGGACCCCTTAAAATGAAGGTGTGGGGATAGAAGTTTATTTTATTGGATAAGAAAAAAAAGTAGGAAATTTTAAGGAAATCTGAAATGTTATACTGCATATTCTCTTGAACTGTATGGACAGGTGACCTCAACATATTTTTTTCATATTGCTAGTTCTATTCCTTTTGCCCCAATGGATGTTATTTCATCAAGACTGTTTTTCTGTAACTGCTTCTTGTATTCAATCTGCATTCATTTATTACATATGTTGCACGCATGACAGCTGTGTTTCTCCTGGCACACCTAGCTCTTCCATATAACACAGTGGACAGATTTTTAAGGCATTTTAGCTTTTTTTGACTAACAGAAAATCATTGATTTTTTGCGTACTACATACTACCTTTTTACTATGATTTAAAGTCTTAAAACATTCTATCAAAATGCAGAAATTCATCCTTTTGCTTTGCTCTTGTTTTTTCCTCTGCCACTTGTGAATAATTTCCAAATGCCCATTCCATCTTAACTATGAAGCACTGGTATGTTGGTCATTGATACTTTCAGATACATATTCTTTGTTGGTTAATACAGCCCAATATTAGCTGCAAATTGTTTGAATTCTCAGCCAGCTACATAGTATTGTCTCCATATAAAAAGTATATGTAGAATCATATCCCCAATGGTTCACTGCGGAACCATTTGCTAAGTATTCAATTTATCCTCACACTTGCCTTACTTTCATCGTGCATTGTTATCACTGCATTTACCATAGTAGCCAAGCTTTAGTCACAGATGAAATACTCTATAATTCAAATTTATTTATTTTATCGTACATTCTTTAAGTAAAGATGCAATATTTATTTTTTATTACATCTCTGATGTCAAATGGGATTCAAATTAAAACTGAGTTTGTGGGTAGCAATGCATTGTTGATGGAACAAAATTTGAACTGATCATTTGTCATTTATGCAGCCCCAGGCATGTTTTCTCAGGTACACAATTCTTGATTGCAAAGGGACTTAACATGTTATAAATATGTGTAAGATTGCAGTCCATTGAATTCAGTAGCAATTGTCATATAGTCTAAGATCACAGATTGCATTAAGCCACGGGTTACTTAATAAACTACAGTTGGAAGGGTTTACATAATATATTAGGCCTTCAGGCATAGTTTACAATAAAGCGTAGTGGATTTATATAATAAGCTTTGTTCTGTTTTGTGGTAGGGCAGTAGAATTGCCACAATATAAAAGGACTTCATATTTTCCCTTGTTCTAAGCTACACACCATCCCATACCTTACACAGTCTGTAGGATCTCCATATTTTCAGAATATGTAGCCTGCTTGGGGGGAGGGGAGGGGGGAGGGACAGTGATCCTTCTGTTATGCTGACAGAATTCTTACTTTGGCAGAAAGTCTTTAATTGGAGGTCACTCTAAAACTGCAACACACTTTCTCCAGCATAGACCCCTCTAAATTATTTTAGATTTACTTCTGAACAAATATGTATAGATTTAACCTATGCTATCTTATTTCTCTGGTGTAATGATAACATATTGAGCAATATTTATATTTAAATGTACAAAGTTTAATAGATATATGTTCTACTAGTTTTCCTATTTATTGAATTTGTACTTCTTTACTTACGTTAAATAATTTTGAGACTAGTTAATCCTTGATTTATGACCGCAATCAGCATTGGAATTTCTATCATAATTTCTTGCAGTCACAAGTCTACAACCTGATTTTATGACCATTTTTATGGTGATCATTAAACAATCACTGTGGTTATTACAATGAATCCAGCTTCCCCACTGGGCTTTTTGCAGCTAGAAATCAACAAAAAGAGGTTGCAAATCGTGATCAGGTGACTACAGGACACTTCAACTGGTCATAAATGCAAGCCAGTTGCCAAGCATCTGAATTGCAGTCACATGATTAGGAGGGGGGGTGTTATGACAGTTGTAAGTTCAAGTATTGATTATAAGTCACTTTTTCCTGAGGCCATATTAAGTTTGAACCATTGTTAAACAAGTGTAACTATGCAGGCAGAGAACTGTGTTCTTGCACAATATGCTCCCTAGAAGAGACATTCATGAAAACAGGTAAACTGTTCGACATACTCTGAAGCATGTAATTGGAATCCTTTTAGAAAATTGCACTAATTGGGAGACAGTATAATAAAAGACTGGCTTTAGTTTTTCCTCCATTTCTTTCAGTAACTAGTTGGCAAAACTGCTTCTTCTTTTATTGCACAGTTGAAAATGCCAAAAGCATATTTATTGATGACTCCCCAAAGCTGCAATATTTTTAACAGTTGGAGAAAATTAAGAGAATGTTGTCTATCACTAGGAGATTGAGATTCTAGTGCCCAGTAACCTCCCCCCCCCAGACCTGGGTAGGTATGGGACTTCAAAACTTTGTTTCCTTTAAACTTTCTGTCTTTTAATTTTCTTAGTGGATCACTTCCACTTGTTAAGTATTACCACAAGCAGACTTCTGTTAACTAAAACTAGAATTGCTTGGATAATTAAGGCAACCTATAAACTGAACAAACAAGCACGTACTACGAACAGTGCTGTCTTCTGATTCTGGACTCTACATTGATGTTCTGAGGTCGTCTATACTCAGCAAATAGCAGATGTTCCTTTTAACTTTTTATCATTCCTACATGGAATCATTTTAAGCAGTATATATTTTTGTTTGTACTTCCTTTAAGGACAATTGAAAACATATCCTAGGGAACTCTTTATAGCAGCAATACAACCAACAGAGCCAACAGGTGTGTGTGATAGTGAAACATTAGTGGAATGTCTATGAATATAAGTAGACTTTGTATACGTGAGTGAGTAGATTGTGTCTATGCAAAGCATGGAAGGTTATTGGGATCCCCCGACTTAGGTTTGTGGCCTATCCATTGTGGACATGCAATTCCTAGCATGCTTATCCAGAGTTAAATTGACCCCCCCAAAAAACCATTCCATAGATGAGACCAGCAGAAAACTGCAGATGTTTAAATGGTATTGCATGTTTAGGCAGATTCATTCTTCAGGCAAAAATGTTGTCATGACTATTGCAGACTCGAAATTCTTTAAGAGTTAAGTGTAGCTGATTTTGAGGAGTTCGAAAACAGACGAAATATTGATTATAAGATGCTCTAAATGAATTTACTGTTTCCTTCTTGGGCTTCCAAATCAAAACAGAAATGCAGACTCAGAGAAGACGGGGAAAACACAGGATGTAATTCAAGAAGGCTGGGTACTGATAGTGAAACTCACCTCCTCTGCTGAGTAACACCCCAAATAATTTTTTCCAGTTTGCAAAGGCTGCAGACACATGCCTGCATAAAACCTCTGATTAGGCTCCTGTTTCTACCTGTCTGGGCATTTTAGGGCTTTTAAAATGCAGCTCCCCTCCAAAGGCCTTCGTACAATAGCTGTAAGCAGGTGTTCATGACAGTTTTTTAATGGTGGCTCCCCCTTTCATATACACCTGATGCAGTCTCGGTGGCTTGAACATAATAGATGCCTAAATCCTTTTGAGAAGCCTGGTCATTGCACCTAGAACAAGCCTGGTGAGCTCAGTCATTTGGCTGCTTTACTCATGCAAAAGTTCACAGGCATCTGAGGGACAAGTCAGGAAGTAAGCAAAGACTGGTATGTTCATATGAGCTTCTCTGAACAAGTGCTACTACTGTATCGATGAAGGATATAACCGTTTCAATAATATTACTGTGCTGTGTACACTTCGCTTTTTGGTTTTTGTTATCTGCCAAATCGATGTTATAAATAAACAACAAATCCCAGATAGAAGAAACTTTGGAGGGAGACCTTTGGGACTGGTGTCCTTTGTATATATACTAGAAGTATATTCTACTTCTTAGAAAGTTTAAGGAGTTTTCTCTGTGGTCAGCCACAATTTTATAGTTTCATATCCTTATGTACTAATTCATAATGTAGTTGTTTAGTTCTATAGTATGACGCTTGAACTCAGCCACTGGAGTTTATACCTCAATATTTATGACTCAGTGTTACCTGTGAAGCATATTGAAGATATCAGAGCTAAATCTGATATTTGAATCGCTCTTGCTGCATAGATCCTATCATTACGAAAGTTTACTAAGTGCTCCACAGGGAAGGTACCTGTCTTTCCCAGTCTTCTTTTTCTGACACTGTGTTTCTGACATTCAAATGTCTCAGCAATTTTTTAAAATCTATTTTTTTCTGATGGCTATTTTTGACTAGCTTTGGCCTTTCCTTATGTTACAGTCCACTTTCATAATTCCAAAATTTGATTATTTGATATTTTTATAGTACATTTTAATATTGTATTTTGTCTTTAAAACAAAACAAAACAAAATTACTTTAAAAACTTTCGAAAGAAAAAGAAATGTAAAGCTTGTGATATTTCAAAATTACCAGAAAGGTATAGGGAAGGAGGGAAAAAACCCTAAAGCATTAATATTGGGAAACCTCGGGAAAGACATGAAGATCCAGGGGATGGTGGGAAGAAGCACTTCAGAAGGATAAATACCGCTACCGACAAAAGTGTCATCTTTAATAGATTCTGCAGATAACCAGCAGCCAGTGTAGTATATTTTATTTATTTACTTAACCAATTTTACGGCCACCAATCTCAATGTGTAGCTCTGGGCAGTGAACAGAATTAAAATAGAATACAAACAATAACAAACGTTATAAAACTACAAACAGCCAAAGAACAACAGCCAAATTATGAACACAACCTAGAAGCAGGTCCCTGCACACATTTGGAGCCCCATGAGGCCAGCACAGTTGGGACCATTCCGATCTCTGGAGGGAGAATGTTTCCATAAGGGAGGCACAACAGAAAAGGCACGTTTTCTAGTCCTCCCAGCTGGCATTTTTTTGGCCAACAGGATGGAAGCATTCCTATCTTGCCTGACTAGATCAGACCGATAGAAACTGGGAAGAGGTGGTCATAACCCAATCCTAATCCAGGAAGGGCTTTAAACATACAATAACTGTCAGACTTGCCCTCAGGAAAGCAAGATTCTTGAATCCATTGAATTGAATCAACAGAACTTATACTGAGAGAAACTGGTTGCACTAAAGTCAAGTGGAATCTGAGGGTCCCGCACAAAGCGCAAAACAATTCTTTCAGTTTCCCAATCCAACCCCTCCCTTGACCAGTCCACCAGCAGCCAATGTAATGCTGAGATGATGTTTTGAGAATGCTGAGCTGCTAGGCAGATCACAGTTCACACTCAGGGCACGTCGGCCTTGGAACCTAGCAAAAACCAGCTGGGAAGGAGTCTGTCCAGTCTCCAAAGACAACCCCCTTCCCTAAATCCCAAGTGAACAGCAGAAGCAGAAGAACCCCAAATATGCATTTCCCCTCCCACCCCGCACAGTGGCAGGACACCAGAATACGATGGTGGACCTGACAGTAACAACCAGCACTTGAGTTGTACCTCGAAGCACACTGTCAAGCAAAGTAGCTCATAGAATAGTTGGTGTTACATGTACTGAGTAACCAGTGCCACTTACTCTATGAACAATAGGAATTAGAATTTTTGCAGTTCAGGTATTGTGGAGAAATAGAATTTAATATCATTAGTGTATTGATGATATTGCAAAACTCTTGACGAATACCCTACAGCTTTGTGTAGACATTAAATTTATCAATACTACCCTCTGAATCCCTGCATGCAGGAGTATTAAACACAAATAATCTAGAAGAATATCACATTTAGCAGAATGAAAAATTGCCAAAAAAAGAAGTAGAATCAAAAGAAGACAGTTCTCTATATTTTCCCATAGAAGATCATATATTTAGGCAATCCATGTTGAACACAGAATAAAAAGTTGGAGATAATTAATTTCATCCAAGAAGCCACCTGGATGCATAGACACTTCTATCTTAAGCAACTTGCCTCCAGAGGGGGTATTTATGACTGGCCAATAATTGGCAAACAATCTCTGAGTCCAGTTATCAATAATTTTTGACATATGGCTTGCAGAACTGAATAATTTACTCCAGTTGAATGCCAAATATAACATTGTGCAATTATGTTGTGGCTGTATTTAAACAGTCTAAAATGACAGCAATCAATTAGCCATGTAATATGGCACATCTGGTAACATATATTAGATGAAGTTGAATCTACTGCTAAAGTTCTAAATAAAGAGGTTGCATCTTGCTCCCCCATTCCCCATATTCATCTTTCTAATTTTCAGATAAAGCGTGAATGTGTGTTTTAGCTTTCTCTGAATTGCATCACTGATTGGGTTATCATAGCATCTGTTGAAATTGTAGCTCCTCAAAAGTGTGGAGTACTGATTTATATTATTTATAGCAGCCAATAAATGGGGATTAAGAAGTTAGCATTTTAACCTTGGAGTTGACATTATCCTAAATAATTTCTCTTAATTTAACATTTACAGAAATAATTCCTAATTCAATGTGTTCAATACCTTGCTTCTAGTAAAGATTGGTCTGAAAACACAATGAATATGTCAGCCATATTTGTAATTGCAGCTGCTGTTTTGTAGCAAAGAGAGCTATGATACAAGTGGCCTGGTCCTTCCACACCAGAAGAATTGGTTACTGTGAATCTGTAAGGCCGAATGTTTGCAGGAAGTTCAAATGTCAGCAGTGTATACCTGTTTAGATTCTTGTTCTCTCATCAAAAACTCAAATTAAAATAATTGTTTTTAAATTAAAAAAAAACAAATTTTATTGTCAGTTTTTTAGTTGACATTTGTTATAATGGTTTTGAAGAGAGAAAATATACTGCATGACAAATAGCAGTTAAAATAGTTTTTGATTCAAGATTGTTTGAAAAAATGAGAAAGAAAAACAGTATAAATATATACTTAAATTGGTTTTCCTTAAGATATAATAATGCAAAAATTGAAATTGAATAAAACCATGGAAATTAATTATTTATTTGCCCCCTGCATTTTACAAAAACAAAAAGCATCCTATTAAAACAATCCATATATATAAAAGCGAAATGCCACTCACACATCATCACAAAATCTCCAGAAGCCTACAAACTTGAAATTTTTGGCTTCTAGGTGCTCACTAAGAAAAGATTTTTCAAAATGACTATCAGAGCATTAGTATTTCCTATATTATTATTAACACAATCTGATGCTATGGAATTCTATTCCCCCTCCTACCTGAAAAGAAATATGTTCCAAAAGCAGAGGAGAGGAGTTTCAGTTTTACTTTAACAACAGCAAGCAGGGGAGAGGATAGGGGAGGCTTCTGTGGGGCAAGGCTGAGGGAGAGAAGGGGAGAGGATAGGGGAGGCTTCTGTGGGGCAAGGCTGAGGGAGAGAAGGGGAAAGGATAGGGGAGGCTTCTGTGGGGCAAAGCTGAGGGAGAGAAGGGGTGAGGATAGGAGAGACTGTTTCGCAAG
>JANHFK010008019.1:215724-226761 GCA_036250565.1 Sibynophis collaris | reverse complement strand
CTTTGAAACCACAAGTTTCTTTTCCAGTTGAATTCCATTTTACAGAATAGAGAACTAATTGGAGGGGGTGGGGGGAAGAGGACTGACCTGACCCACATAACATTGATAACCATTATTTTCATAATGTGTAACATTATTTTTGAGTCCATAATGTCTGCTTATTTTTTGCTTGCAGCTATATCCAATCTGAGTCAGTATAATTTGTTCAGGGTACTTTTGTTTAAAAGTCTTGATTTAATACTATGAGACTCATCATTTGAATAAATCAAAGAAAGCAGTATGCTCTGAGCAGGTATGTGTGTGTGTGTGTGTGGGGGTAGCTTTTAAAGAAGCAAGTGCCAGCGGGTCACTGGGGGCGTGTATCACAGGCACTCTATTCATAAATAAATATTGTGGCTAGTTGCTTCTTGGTTTGGGCAAACCAATCATGCTGAAAGTGGGGAATAATGCACAGAACCGCTCCCAAGTGCCCTGCTGAAGAGTCTGTGTGGCTTTGTTGTTCCTCCCTTGTGTGCATATACTCCCCAGGATCATTGAGACTCAGCAACAAAAATAGGCAGGTGTGTTTGGAGAAACAGGAGGTCACACAGCCTGGAAGGTGTAGCTGCAATGAAGTACAGTGAAAGGGAATAGACGGTGTTGATCTGGCCTTTAAGTCAGAACTGTTAATTAAAAACCTTTAAAGGTTTATTGTTTGCACTAAACAGTTGCGCCCTATACACCGGTACATGTTTTATATTAAGATATGTTTTGGAGCACATCAAATGTCTCCCTTGTAGGGGTTTCTTGTAAGTATCTCTTCCTTACTGTATGATTCTGTGCAAAATTATTTTGATGAAATAGCTTGTTACAATAATTTATTTTATATGTGAACATTTTTATATAAAAAAACCCCAATAGCCCGGAAGGTTTTATAAATTACAGTATATAGCAACTTTTGTTGGTATGGTATCCTTCCAAGGTGTTTTCATGTGATGAGCTTCACTTGCATTAACCTTTTCTTATTAACAACTTGACAATATTTTTCACTAGTGGGCACAGTGGGAATTCCTGAAGATGAGTTGTAGGTGCTCTTGCAGAATGGATGTAGAGAGAGAGAATTTGCTAATTCCAAACATAGCCAACATGAGGAATAAAGCTAGTTACAAAGCACTGGTTTAGCAGAATATTAGATCGTAACTTTTATTACCTCCTCCAGCAGCATTTTTTGTAATGTCTCTTTTTATCTTTGAGATATTTGTAAATGGAAATGCACTTTTGGCTAAAGCAGCAGGTTGCAACCGGCCATGCTTTTTTCTAAGAAATCTATGAAGCTCACCTGTAGACCTTATTGAAACTAAGGATTTTGTTGGAAGTTGGTGAAATACTGTTCTACATGTCTGATCCTCATTTTTTAAATTAAAAAGCAAATCTAAACAACAAAATAGGGATGGCAAGTATTACTGGATGTTTCTGTGGGCACACTGGTGCCCCCAAATGGCACATTTCAGATTGCAGGATTTTAATACTATGATTCAAATAGAATAACATAGTTGGAAGGGACCTTGGAAGTCTTCTAGTCCAAACTCCTGCTCAAGCAGGAGACCCTATCATTCTGGCCAAATGGCTATCCAATGTCTTCAAAAATCTCCAATGATGGAGCATCCACAACTTCTGAATGCCAGGTGTTCCACTGGTTAATTGTTCTCATTGTCAGAAAATTTCTCCTTAGTTCTAGATAGGTTCTCTCAATAATTTTCCATCTATTACTTCTTGTCCTGCTTTCAAGAGCTTTGGAGAATAAGTTGACCCCCTCTTCTTTGTGACAGCCCCTTAGATATTGGAAGAGTGCTATCATGTCTCCTAGTCCTTCTGTTTGTTAGACTACCTAGTTCTTGCAACTGTTTATTGTATATTATAGCCTGCAGCCCATCTAATTATTCTGGTCATTTAATTCCTACAATCTCTTTTCCACTTTAAAGTGCTCTACAAAAATTTCATTCCAGGAAATACAATTGACACTACTCCATACACATTTGCATGATTCTATTTTCTGAAATTTGAGATACATTTCATTTCCAAAAGTGCACATATCTGGGGACTACAAGTCCTGCTTCTTATTGACATTGGTAACAAAATGTTTAGAATAATGAGTAGGTGTTAACTATTAGCGATTTTACAAATACATTTACCATGGAAGGTTGTCAAGAAAGAGGGAGACATATAATATTTGTCCCTCAGAAAACTGATGGAAGAACTAAAGCATTTCTTTTTTGAAATTAAAAAAATATAGCAAAGAAACAGATACAATGTGTTATTCTATAGACATGGAACGATCTAACCCATAGAATCACTAAGAGTTGGACACGACTAAATGGATAATATCACCATCATACTATTCTATTACTATTTTTGCATGGAATAATCCACTTTTTAACATAAAATTTAATTATACCACTGAATGTTAGATATAACATTCAGCAATGGAGCCTCAATTGCATAAATAGTTATGTAAACCATGTATTCTAAATTGTTTTTTAAATGCACATGATTGAATATATTTGCTACAATATGTACAGGATGCTATATCCTGCATCTACCCTGCAGTGATCTTGAAATAATAGGTATATTTAACTTACTTTGCCAGAGAATTCTGGTCATAACTTTTTTTAAGACTTGCCTGTTCAGAAATGGTGCTAAACATAGTGCTATGTATTCACATTGGCATTTATTTGTGTGCACATAGACACAAACTTTGAAACTTCCAGATTGGTTTACAGAATTTACTACCTGATTGGTGTACCTTTAATAATGTTTCATTTTCTGATTGATTTATTGCTGACTAGAAGCTAACTATATATAAAATGAATATGTATGCACCTGAATTCTAATCAGTGATGATTTTTATTTTAGGAGAGCTATTTTTTGGAGGAATAGGAAAAGCTAAACTGCTATACCAAACTCCCTTGGAATAAGTCAACAGGGGGGAGGGGTGTCTCCATTCTCCCCCCCACCCCAAAATTTGCAACACATTTTTTGAGTAATCATCGATAACCCATACCTAGAACTCTCTTTTTATTTATAAAGGGAATATATTAAATTCTAGGTATGCCGTTTTAAATTCCTCCTCCTCTCCCTCTCTTTTTAATGTTATGATCCCTCTAGGACTGTAATCTACTTGTTAGGAGTAGAATGCTGTGGTGAAGTAATTACAAGGCAAGGAAGACCGGTGAGGATGACTGTATGAAAGGGAGTGAGGTGCAGAAAGGAACCACCAGTCAGGCTGAAAGTGGTTATTATGAGTCTTGTATTTCTCTGTGGCTTAGGACGGATGTTTGCTCCGTAAGCAATGTGACGATTAGGCATTTAAAATGCGCTGCTAGGCAATGCTCATCCAAAACCAAATTCCTCTTTGTGTCCTTCCAAATTTCCTTTTTAAAAGAGCATTTTTCTTGTTTGAAAAGACAATGTATATCAGTGGAGGTGAAGGGTGTTTATACATCTCTCTCTGTCTCTCTGTCTCTCTCTCTCTTTTTCTCCCTCCCTCCCTCTCAACATCTCAACATATGTGAACCAACTAGTGCAAAATGTGCTAAATTTTCCATCTAGGGAGCAGGATAAACAGTGCGAAGTTGTCACAGTCACTCTTTCCCAAAATGTATAGGTCATTTTTTTTCTGTAATAAAAATGGTTAGAGCCATTTAGACTTGAGTCATGCCAGGTGTTCACTCATGTTTGTGGGTGCATGTCTGTGTGGAAGGCAATTTTGTGCTTTTGTTATTGCCTCCCTCCCTCCTAATAATAATGTTAATCTTTGTCATGCTTGTTTGCTGTCATTGTTCTCTCCAGCCTGCGGCTGCATTTTATTTGATTTAGTTAGGTCTTTTTTTTCCTAGAGTGATTTTTTTTTAATTTTC
The DNA here is from genome assembly GCA_036250565.1 of Sibynophis collaris. Taxonomy (NCBI): domain Eukaryota; kingdom Metazoa; phylum Chordata; class Lepidosauria; order Squamata; family Sibynophiidae; genus Sibynophis; species Sibynophis collaris. The sequence goes on along the minus strand of JANHFK010008019.1, from coordinate 222,865 downwards.
TCTTTGCTTTAATATAAAAAAAGGAGGAAAAATAAAAACAGAGGGGAAAAAAGAAAAATGACAAGATATATCATGCCTTTGGAAAGCAGCTTGATTTTTACCACATGGAGTAATATTTATCAATTTTTTCAAAATATCAAGAGAGTCAATTCCTAAATACAGATAGAAACTATATCAAATCAATTTTTTTAAATCGAGGGTGGCACCATTGTTCAGTTGTAAAGGAATAATCCTTTTTTTGTTTGCCTCATCTTGGAAGATCCAGGGTTCTTTATATAAACATATATTTCAAACTTTACATTTATATTTTTATATTATATTACTTTTCCTAAAAGTGAATTAGCAATTAACAAATGTACACGTATTGTACAAAATCGTAAACATAAGTGTCCTTTTCAATGTCAGCACAATGAAGTTGATAGCCATTAAATTTTTTTTTAGACGATACATTTTTGGGGCAGTTAACCTTATAATCTTACAAGTTAATAAGAACTGTATTTAATGTACCTTAAGGCTGTTAACAGTTGGTTTGCTATTTGAAATGCCTTGAAGGTATTAAATAGGAATTAAAAAATTCCTACTAAATCAGGGCCTAGATAGAACAAGGGTGGTAATCTTGGGCTGTGTCGGAATATGCAGAGCTCTCTGATTCTGCAAAGTTTTCTGAATAAGTAAACATTTTCATTTCTTTCACTTCTGCGAAAATATCCACCCAGGTCACATATCTGACACCATTTTTTACACGTTGAAGAATTCTTATTGTATATTTCCTTACAGTATATCTGTATTTTTTAAAACTAAACCCTGACACGAAAGTTTCAGCCACAAATTTATTGTTATTGGTCGTTGTTGTTTATTGGTTTTAACTATAGGCAGCTAATGGTTTGAGCTAGTATTGTAGCAAATGAAAAGATATGGGTTTAGCACTGCAGGCTTAGACTAAATGGGCTAAAAAGTAAGTAGTAGTTGGCTATGTACCCCTTCCCTATTTAGCTTGTTGAAGAACATTCTCTTTTTTTAGCAAATATTTTTCAGCCAAAATGCAAGTGGGAGTCATCTTAAATGGGATGCATCTATACAATACTTAACAGATCTTTTTGAAGTCAAACTACACATGAAATGGAAGATGAAATAACTCTTGGCATTTTAATTATTTTTGATTTGTGGGAGACAGATTGTATGCGACCTATGCTATTGGGACCCTGTCCTCTCTTCTATTAGCTCTGCAATAAAATAAAGTACGAGTGCCTCTGTTTTTCCTCCAATAATTCAAATAGTAATCAGGGACTGTTATAATAAGGAAATGATACTACGTAATTCTCCCCCTTTTCCAGCCACCATTGCATCGTGTCTTCTCCCTTTCTCTCCCCCAATTTTATTTTTTAGTAAAAAATAAAATAAAGAAATCTAAGCATTAGGGGTTTTTTTGCCACTTCTCCTTAGCAACAGATTCATTGAATTAGTCAGAATTTTTAGTGCATATAACATTTTGAAGCAAACATCTCTTTTCCTTATTCTTAAATATATTCTTTTTTGGGTTCAGTGTATCTGAATTCTTAGCCAAGGCACCAGATTGACATCCAAGTTAGTATGTTGTATGAAAAAGATACTATTCTGATTTTATTCTGTAGTGGTTTTTATTTTGTGGCATTTTATTAGCATTAGAGTCTTTGTAGTTTAGTTTGTGTTATCTTTCTGTTCCCTGCCTTCTCTGTTCAGCAGCACGTGGGTTACCTCAGGCCGTACACATTTTATTGCACAGCCACTCGTTCATTACTCCTCTTACCACTCCTTCTTCTCTGATCTCCACATGCTCCTCTGCTTTGCCAAACCTCCAAGCAGCAGCTGTTGGGCTCAGCCACAGGCCATCTGTGAGCCTGGTGACTCCAAAGAGGATGACAACAGCAACGGCAGTGTATGCAGGGAGGGGCAGCACCACATCCTTGGCACTGGTCTCTGTGCAGATGGAGGTAGAAAAGAATCCCAGATGCATCACCCTCTGGAGGTAGAACTCCCTGGCAGGTGCCACTGCAGCCAACTAAAAGCATTACACTCCATCACCACTAAGAACCCAAACCATACTGGAAATTGGGAATGGGTGCTAGTTGATTCCAATGATACGATCCCTTTTAAGGACAGGATTACTTGGCAGACGTTGCTTTTCTTTGGAGCCAGGCTTAATCAATAATGGCTGGCTGGCATTTAATAATTTTCAGGATGGTACACAGGAGCAAAGATAGTATCAGGTGACTCTACAGAGTAGTTTCTAGAATGATTCTGATACGTGTTTTGGTAAGATGAAGAAATGTATGGTCGTGTCTCTGAACTGCTTTCAAACAGATGCATTAAGAAGGATTTCTGTCCCCAAACAGATATGACCAGAGGGAATGCACATTCCTGTCTTCAGGAGGCCTGAATCATCTATTTTTCAGGCAAACTTTCTTTGGAATCACTAGCCAGTCTTTTTCTTCATCTCATATCTGTTTGCAAAATTTATACCATTGCACTCCAATGTTGACAAACATTGCAAAGCTGCTGAATTAAAAAGTTGCTTAGCAACCACCAGGGCATAGTCTTGTCTTTTCTGTAATTGAAGAAATGCCATTCTCTTTGGTCAAAAGTTACAGGATGAACAAAACCAGGCATTTAAAGTATTAAACTATTACTTAAGTTACTCTCCAGCACATATGGAGTGACCCAACCAATGAGTGCTAATCACTATGTTGATAAATGAGAAGAATGAAACAGGGAAACAAACCATTGTGCTTCAAGAGCCCTTGACATGAACACTTGACATAAAAATGGGTTGCAAGTGATTGTGAGCAGATAGAAAAGAGTAAAAGTGAGCGCAGCTGCTGTTCTGACATAAAACTGATGGCAGGAATTGAGAAATAACTGCTGTATATTATCAAAAGTCTTACCAAACGGTGGGGAAAAAAAACAAATAAGAAATTTGCTCAGGGCATAAGGACTCATCCATTTGGGATGTGAGCTATAATGGGTCAATAGGCCAAGGAAAGGAGGCAAACAAAAAAGAGGAAGCAAGAAAGATATGAGGAATAGTGAATTAGCACAATGGGAAGCAGGATCTGGCAGTCACCTGCCCTTTCCTTATAGCACATCTTTATGGTGCAATTCTCATATACTGTATATTCTCACAGTTCAGAGCAATTTATGAGCATTTGACTAATAACGCTGGCAGTGTTAATAGGCTGAAGCTAAGTTGCAGCATGTTAGCATTGCAATGGATACATTTTTGCCTGCAGGTTTGGCAAAAAAATGAGACTACCAGCTGAGCCACCAGCTTATGTATTGTTATGAGTTTGGCTGCCTTGATTAGCCGAAAACTTATGCTGTGGTTTTGCCTGACAAACTTGATGGGTAATCAGAGACACAGCAAAAAAAGGCTGAATGTTTCTTGATGGCTCTCTGGCCTTGGAATTTCACACCCCTCAATATTGTAGAAAGGATGCAGAGGCAGCCAGGAACTGTTCACTTTGAATTGGGCAGACACAGAGGAGCAAAGTAAGTGTCTCTGTGCTTATTTAACATGTACTTATAGTGTAAACTGTATGTCACGGACTATTTTTTATATCAAATGAACATCAAACGGGGGAAATGAAAGTCACCACACATCCTACTTTACTATATTCATCTGCTAAAAGCAGCTTCATATCTCTACGTTTTTAGTATTTGAATTCAGTGCATCCAGAAAGCCATGTGCTAGATTTACAAGTAGTCCTTGACTTAACAACCATTCATTTAGTGACCGTTTGAAGTTGCAATGGCGCTCAAAAAATTTCTTATACTTACAACCATCACAGCATCACCTCCCCCCCAATCATGTGATTAAAATTTGGGCACCTGGCCCCAGAAAGTATTTATAATGGTTGCAGTATCCTGGAGTCGATGGGATCTCTCTTTGCAATCTTCCCAGATGGCTTCTGACAACAAAGTCAATGAGGTAAGCCAGATTGGCTTAACAACCATATGAATCACTGCAGTGATTTTACAACCATGGTAAAAAAGGTTGTAAAATTGGATGTGACTCACTTAACAACTGCTTAACTTAGCAACCAAAATTCTGGTCTCAGTTGTGCCATTATTCGAGAACTTGCCTATACTAGTCTTTCAGAACCTAGAACCTGGGATTCTGAGAGTGAAAAAATCATTTGCTTATTTTATTTGTTTCTTTTTTTTAATCTCAAGAGAGCTGTTTTCATTTTATCCTCCCAATCACTTGCAACTCCATTGTCCTGATGAGTTTTAGACTGGCACTGATGAAAACCTCTATAGGGACAAAATATCAGTCTTACAGCAAGATGGGCAGCCAACAAATGTAATAAATAAATAAATAATAACTTGATTTGACCCCGAAGCTGATGGATTGACTTTCAAATCCTGAATGCTCTGGGAGAATTTTCTGCCTCTTTATGTATGTATTATTTATAATTTTGATTTCTACAACTGCCCATTCATACATAACAATATCAAGGCACCCTTACAAAGAGGTTCTGGGGAAGTGCTATTTCACTTGTAGATCATTGTGTAAAGATTTTTGGTTTACTGTGCCTTTAGCATCTCAATAATTTTTGTGGCACAGCTAGCAGTTCCCAAACACTTAAGTAATTCCACTTCAGACAGTAGTAAAATATCCAGTTGTACCCCTGTGGATTTGCTGTGGTGCCCCATTTGGGAACAGCAGTCTTAGATGGTAGCGTTCCACTGGGGTTTATTTTGTTCCCAATGCTGTTTAATACTTGCATGTTGTTGTTGTTGTTGTTAGTTGTGAAGTCGTGTCCGACCCATTGTGACCCCATGGACAATGTTCCTCCAGGCCTTCCTGTCCTCTATCATCCTCTGGAGTCCATTTAAGCTCACTCCTACTGCTTCATTGACTCCATCCATCCACCTCATTCTCTGTCGTCCCCTTCTTTTGCCTTTTCCCAGCATTAGGCTCTTCTCTGGTGAGTCTTGCATAAAACTGCCAATTGGGGTCATTCAGAACAAAGAAAAGGAATGGGTTTCCATTAGTGTACTGATGGCACCCAGCTCTACTGCTTCTTATGTCAAGGAAAACTGCTGTATTGCTTAAGTCTGATAATGGGCTGGGTAATGAAGAACAAGATGAAATTAAACTAAATAAGATGGAGCTGCTGTTATTAAAGAAAAAGTCTGACTTGGAGATTGAGATGAAGCTGGTCCTGGATGGGGCTGCATTCCTCCAGAAAGGGCAAGTTCACCATTTGGATCTGTTCCTTGATCCATGGCTGTCACTGGACCTACAGGTAATAGCAGGATCAAGAACTATTTTTTCACAACCATGGTAGGCAAGCAGAATGCAAAAGTCCTGAGCTGCTTACAATGACTAGCTTAGAATGATTTAACCATGTATATAGGTTACAACTCACTTTAACAGTGGTATCCAGAAACTGTAGTTGATAGGAAATGATGTAGTTAGGCTGATAACTTGCACAAGATGCAACAGTGCCATGAGCCTATATTGAAAGATGTGCAACAGTTGCCAGTTGTCCCTCAGACATAATTTAAACTGCTGATATTAACCTGTAAATCTAGAAGTTCAAAAGTAATATTGGAAAGTATTTCTTCACAGAAAGAGGAAGTAGTGGATCAGTAACTGAATTTAAGCATGCTTGGGATAGATGCATATCCATCATCCAACAAAAATTAAAACATAAAATAAAAAATTTAAATTTAAAAAAGCAAATCAATGAATTAATTAAAAAGAAAACAAAAAACTTAAAGACAGACTTGAGGCCCCCCAGGGATGTGTTTAGACCATCCAGAAAAATAGCAAAAATTCATCTCTTTCACCAGGATTTTAATTAATAGATTTAATTGTACTGATTTTAATTTTACCTCTTAATTTAGTCATATTGTTTTTATGTTTCACTACTTTTAGTTTTAATTGCATAAGCCACCATGAATATCATATCATATGGACAACAAAGCAAGCTTTAATGAATATATCAAATGGTAATACTTGTTTTTTATAAATATGCAAAGATATCATAAACCATCAGTAGTCTCTTACTCGATGGAATGAAAGGCTTTCCTGTGGAATGACTCACTGCTTAAAAAAGTGAACCCATGATAGTAATGATTTGAACAGAAACTGTATCCTGTGACAGTATTATTTTATATCTTTCAGCTATACTCAGCTTCAAAACTCGTCAGCTACAGGCTGTATCATTGGAGATACAATTTTTCTGAAAAATGTACTTCGACAAAAGAATAAACTTGATATTTGTTGAATATGTACATATGTATGTTTCCCACATCCTATTCCCTTTCAGGGTAATCAACATTACACAAAGCACAGAAAACAATACAGAAATATAGGTAGTCGTCAACTTATGACCACAATTGACCCCAAAATTTCTATTGTTAACTGAAACATTTGTTAAGTGAGTTTTGTCCCATTTTACAACCATTCTAGCCACAGTTGTTAAGTGATTCTGACTTTCCCATTGACTTTGCTTACCAGAAGGTCACAAAAGATAATCACATGACCTTGGGACACAGCAACCATCATAAATATGAACCAGTTGTCAATAATCTGAATTTTGATCATATGACCATGATGATGCTATAAAGGTTGTAGCTGAAAAATGGTCAAAAGTCACTTTTTTCATTGCTGTTGTAACTGTGAATGTTCACTAAATGAACTGTTGTATGTGGAAGACTACCTGTAGTAAGTCAAAGGAATTAAAGGTGTAACATAAGAAAAGGAAAGGGAACATCGTTAACTCTAGAGATACAAAATCATCCAGTATGCTTCTCCATGCCGTTACGTCCTTGTAAACCCTCCTTGCTTCTACTATTTCTATAAACTGTTTAAAGAATTGTTTGTTCTTTAAACTCTTAATTTCTCTTTTTTTCTGGATTTCATCAAGTCTACCAGTTACTACTTTTTTGATCTTCATATATTTGCTTTACTATTTGTTCCTCATTTATTCAGTTCCTTTATATGGCTGAACTACTTTCTAAATGTATCTTTTTACACTGGTTATTCACTTCTGTATTCATTATCCCTTCATTTTTTATCTTCCCTTCATTTTTTATCTCCTTGTTTATCACACACATTTCTTAAGTATACCATTCCTGCTGCATTTAACTT
>JANHFK010008019.1:166196-181342 GCA_036250565.1 Sibynophis collaris | reverse complement strand
CTGATAAATATTAAACAACTTGCTTAGCTTCTAAGCTGTTACCAGCTATCCATGTAGGATTATAGGTTAGTAAAATTCTTAAAAAAAGAAATATAAGATTCTTCTGCCATTTTTCTATCCTTTGGCAGCGACATCATGCATTCATAACTACAGTTATTCCTTGCCATCATTTCAGGCACGATAGAATAATTTGGAGGGTGAGGAATCATATTTTCTTGTCTCAAAATAGTGGGAAACTGAGCTACTGGGTTTCAGCAGTCATGATTGAAGGGGATTCTGGGGTCTGCAAAATGGAGGCCTTAGGGTTTCCTATAGTTCTGTAGCTGCAGGTTGCCCACCCTTGTGTAGAGACCATTTTTGTGACTCATAAGATGACTCAGCCTGTTTGTAGATGGTTATACACAACATTCCCAGCTCTCTTTTTCATGCAGTCTTTGGATTGCTTGCCCTTTTATTCTACAGCTTTATCCTCACCCACCAGCATTTTATGAAACTCTTCTTTTTATCCACCTGCCCCAAATAAAGATAAAAGCAGCAATACTGAAAACAACAGAAACTCCATAAGATACACAAGTCCTGGTGATGTCACTTAGGATATGAGGGGAGCAAAAGGAATCTGGGAAGTTTCTTCCTACATAATTGAATTAGTAGGGAAATGCTTTGGCAGAACATTTTGTATCCACAGTGTTTTGTCACCCAGACAACATCTTGGTGGGGAATTTCAGGCAGCTGCCTATGCTGGGTGTGGGAATAGAATCCCATCCCACACTTTAACGTCTTCACATGGCGTTAAAGAGACAGTGCTGCACTGTCACTCCAAGACTAGTAAGCACCTTAAAGAATAACCTCTGACATGTCTAAGCCAGTTGAAATTAGCCTAGAGATGATCCATGGGAGCACAGTTTTATTATAAGGATTGCTGACTTCAACAACGACTGGACAATTTGCGGGAATCAGAAGTACAAAAAGGTGTTTAGGTAATATGCTCAGATTCCCCTAGCTTAGGTATGTGGGTAGTGACAAGTACAGTTTTCAGAACAATGTTATATGCTTTCATCAAGTAAAACAACTTTGAAATGATCTCCTAAATTAAATGATTTCAAAAGTTGTCATGAGTAACTTCTCCTGATTATCCTTTGTTTGGCCCATGTCCTTTATAATGTCTACAGACTCTTGACTAATTAATTTTTTCTTCATTTTTACCACATATCTCTTGTCCTTTTCTCCCTTTGATTTTTCAAAGCTTTGTACGTGATATCCAACCTTCACTTTTTTTACATATGAGGATCTCCATTTCTATTTCCCCAGTTGAAAGCAGACAGAACTGTTTGTCCAAACTCTTCTGTGGACCTCCATATTTTTTGTGATTTTTAAAAAATTATATTTTTAAATATAATTTAATCTCTCTCTCTCTCCCCCAATATAAGCACTTACAGAATTGCTTCTTAAAGTCAATGTCTTAATCCTTGAACCTTAAGATCAAGGGCTAAATCCATCTGTCTCAACTATTTTGTAGAACATCAAGGAATGTTATTGTATTAAATAATTTGCCCTTGAAACCCAATAATATGTTCTTTAGAAGTGCAGCAGGTGCCATAAACAATCTACATTTGTGTCCATCTTCCCAAAGTTAGAAATGCATAGCTACTAACTAAAATTCATTAATTGTACTCATTAATGAACCATTACTTATCATGACTTTATTGGACATTAAAAAATTGCCCATTAATTTATGTAATTTTGTAGCAATGTTCATTGCATTCCATTGACAATAGTAAGATGATTGAACATTGGTAATACAATTTGACACTAGTTTGAAGTGGAAGTATATGAAATAAAAGGCACATGACTCGCTTATCATTGGAAAAGAGAATCATAGATGAGATGGGCGGCATAAAATAATGAATAAAATAAAAAAGGAAGGAGGAAACATTAGCCTAGTTATACAGTGTGACTAAATTCATTTTGCATCACAGTTCCATTCAATAGGATCTTCACTCCCAAACAGTTAGAAAGCATTGCTACTATTTTGCTTATTTGCTTTATTTCTTAGATTGATATTCTGTCTTTTGTTCAGAAGCTCAAAGGGATTTGCAAAGTGTTCCCTCCTCTCATTTTGCCCCCAGAGCCACAATCTTGTGTGGAGAAAAAGCAACTGGCCCCAGAGTCCCTCAATCAGCTTCCATGATTGAGAGTGGACATGAGTTCATCTTCCTGGTGCTAGTTTTACTCTTTTTACCTTACTCTCTATGAGTAAGGTAAATATTATATTGTATTCAATATAAATACAATGATTTATATTGAGATATAAACCTAGTAAGTGACCTTGTTCCCATAATATTACAAGTAATAGCCCAGAATTCACAGAACACCATGTCAATTCACACAGCCCACTAGACTATAATGTAGTATTCAGTTTTGGCATATCTTGTTGTATGAATGCAACTAGTAAATTAGTATAGTTGTCAATGAAGCTTGAGATTTTACATCGTTCTTCTAAGGAGGGGCTTGTATAAACTTAGTAATACTATGTTTCCTCCAAAATACTGCAGTTTGTGTGACCACTCCATGAATAAAAAATAGGCTAGGATGTGAGAAGAAAATTATTTATTTATTAAATCAATGTATATAGCTACCCATCTCACAAACAACTTTGGGTGGCATACAACAGAACATACAATACAACAGAACAGAACATACAACAGAGTGAGAAATAATTAATAAATACATTAAAAAGCATAAAAACCTAAAACTAAAACAAAGAATAATAGATGAAGGGATGTTCACTAGTTCCCTGTCCCTTGGGGTCTTCAGCCTTGCTAGCATAAACAGGTCTTGAGGGAAATAAAAGTATATAACTGGGTGGAGGGGGGGTACTTTTTTAAAATCGATTACTTGCTCTTTACAGCCACAAGAGTAGAAAAACTCAATTCACACAAATAAGAGGCTACAAACTTTTATCAGCTCTTCAGTGCTATACTTTTATTTATTCGACGTGTAAACCGCCCTGGGTCCCAACAGGGAGAAGGGCGGTATAGAAATAATTTTTTTTATTATTATTATTATTATTATTATTATAGGTAGATTGGTCATCTTTAACTTTTCTATGAATTCTTGAATAAAATTCTTGAAAAACATGCAAGACTGCTAATATCATGCCTGCAGAGAGATACTGGAAACCAAACAACTATTTCCAAGAGAAGCAGAACAAAATAACATTATATAAATAATAATATAAATGCAATATTTTTAGTGGTACACAGAACTTTTGTGGCCCTGTTCAGAAAAGAAACAGATGGAAAACCAATTTGTAAGTTTAGCAGTACACTAAATCGGAATTTAATTATAGTGCCTGAGACAATATATGATTAAAAAAATAATAATAACTATGCCCCCTCAAGTGGCTCATGGCCCACACGAGAGATCATGCCCACTGCTTGAGACCCCCAAGTTGAAGGAATTGAAGTTTGCGTTTTCTGCTTGGGTCCTCAGAATCCCATCTCCTTACTTTACAAAATTGCCTCCTTATCATGTGAATTTCCCGTTGAGGCTACTCAGATGTGTTTACTTTACTATTCATAAGATTTCTGCTTTTCTGTTTTGGCAACGTTTAAAATTGTCTTTTATTCTGATTCTGTGGTGCCCCCACCTGCCTCTCTTCCAAGAATCTGGAAGTCTCGTTAACTTTAAGAGAATACAAATCATCCTTTTGAGCCTGAACTAATGAAGATTCAGTATAACTGCTGCACTAGGTAGAAGAGGTCCAACCCCAAAACTTCGTTACAAGCACACTCTAGTTCAGGAAGGGGATGTAGGAAACTCAAGCTGAGAAAGAAGCATTTTTTTTCTTTTTGAGATCCACCTCCTTTACATATAAAAACACAATTCCTGCAAATCCCAGATAAATCTAAATACTAAATTATGAGCAAGAAAATGATTCTTTTTCTTACCTTGTGTAGGAACAAACTACTCATTATGTTACAACAAATTTATGTAATGGAATCCTGACAACTGCTTTTGAATTGGAAAGACACTTTAGGAAAAAGACTTGGAAACAGAGATAAAACAGAATGAGTATTTAACATTTCTGTTTTCCCATCAGTTCTTTACTTTAAATAATCCCCAAAACTATTCTGTCTATGAGATTACAGGAATGGAAAATATATTTGAAAACTAAAGGAGAAAGAAAAAGGCAGGAAAATGATTAAATATATTTCATTCTCCACCATTTTGGGAGTATATATTGTGCCAAATATTTTTGAAAATAGTTAAAGATGGGTTCATTAGCTATGTTTATTTGCAGTATATGGTGAAGCCATGCAGCCTGCTTGAGTGCACATATAGCTTGAGTCAATAAATTGTGTATTTAATATATCTTACTCCCAAATTAGCATGCATAGGATTGCAGCCACTCACAGAGAATCAGGGCCTGTTTTAAATTTTATAGTCTGTGGTTAATGGAATTGTCAAAAGCAAATACAAAGTAACATCGGGAACATAGCAAGAAAACAGGGAGAAAGGAACTTTGCATTTACTACATTCATTAATGTTGGACCTTTATTTCAAATTTGGGTTTAATTCACATAGGCAGATGTTTAGTTTATTCGCATTTATATACCGCACCTTCTCCCTTGCGGGACTCATGTTGATAAACTCTAGGAGTTGCAACCAGATATTGGCATCTGATTGCAAATAACCTGGGTTTGGTTTTCCAAATCTTTACTTTCACAGGGCAGAAGGTAAGATCATCAGAGAATATTTTACAACCAAAACAGAAAATCCACATTGAAATATTTGGCCTTCCAAATGCTGTTACAAATTCTCAAAGATGGAAAGCTTGAACTTAAGAATTAGAGAAGGAAAAGAAAAGTGATCCAGAGCTCTGATTATAGAAAAAGGAGAGGAAAGGCTAGATCTGATCAGATGTGATGTGATTTAGCATGCTGCCATTTAGAATTCCTGTATAACTACCTTCAATATATATGTACATACATACCTACATATATTTTAAAAAATTCTGGACTGAAGAATCATGAAATATTGTTATTTTTCTCCTGACTCTGGAATAAGGAATCAGAGGCAGACTACTCCATGAACTTAGGGCAGCCAAAGGAAAGTCACAATTCATAACTCTAACCTTTAACTTTGGATAGCAATACATGAAAGTATACCATGCCTTAAGACTCAAATGTTTAACATGAGCATTTTGTACCTTAGCACAGTCCTCAAAAGAATTGTATCCTGAAACTTGTTAGGTAACCAATGTTAGTAGTGGAAGAAGATGTGTCATTCTGCTGAACAAACCAATAGGCTTCTGCATTCTGCACCAAAATTTCAGGTTGAGAATAGTTTTCAAAGGCAAACTCAGCCTAGTGAATTGCAGTAATCCTGGCACAATACAATAGCGGTATCACTGACTCTTACCAGGACATCCTGCAAGTTCCTCTTAGCTATACCCTCCATCTGTTGTTCAGCAGGACCTCAAATCCAAGAGAACACCCAGATTGCCATCCTGCTCCTTCGGGGGATATGCAACTCCATTCAGAAAAAAATTTGGAGCTCCTAAGAACCAGATGTCTTTTGGATAAACAGTCACTCCATATTGCAAAGATTCATCCTGAGCCTGCTTTATCCCATCTAAGTCATAATTGGTTCCAGACAATGGGTCAGGACATCACTGAATTCCCTGTTCAGCCTAGGATGGAGATGTATACTTATATATCCTTGCATGTTGATGATAACTTACATTGCACTAATGAATGACTTCTCCCAGCAGCCTCATACAGATGGTACAACACATTAGATGAAGAGGAGGAGCAAATGTTCAGGAATTCCACATAGAAAAGGCCAAGGACATAGACTTTCTGACTTGGCCAGTTTTTGTCCTGTGGCCTAACTTAAACCTGATTGATAAGGATCTAGATAATTTACTTCATCCAAACAAGCCCAAACCACATTCTCCAAAACTTCCCACCTACTGACAAATTTGACCTGTTTGACTAGGGATAAGACTAAAAGTACTTTATTAAAGACTGGAAGCTTCTTAATGGGTTTTTGTTAAAAATAAAAAAAAATGAACTGATGATTTATGGATGTACTAATTAAAAGGTGTTGAATATGGAAAGAAGGAAATTATGATGTAATTTTAAAGAGGGAGGACAGCTAATAAGTTTATACTGTAAAGAAGATAGTAAGTTGTTTCTTTATATATCTTTCCCTTTTTGTTCTATTTGTACTACTTTTCACGCTTTTCTTTTCCTTAATCTTACTTCATATTATTTCATCTTTATCTTTTACTTCTGTGAAAATCTTTAATACAAATTAGTTTAAAAAAGAGAAGAGAAAAGGAAAAAGAAAAGAAATCGATGCTTTGCTACCCTTTAACTCAAAATGGGCTTGTACCTGTGATTGGTCATGCTTGCTTTTGCTACTGCAGTTTTAGGAGTCTCTTCCTAAAGTTGCTGCTTCATCTCCCAGAGCTTCTCAGTGAACCAAGAGACCAGCAGATTAGCAAAGGCTGCTTGACAGCAAGTATATCCAACATCCAGTCAGTCAGACCTCCCAGTTGCAATTTTTAGTACAATAATTGACAAGATACTCTGTGAAATTGCCCACCGGGTCATTGGGAAAAGTGCCACATATTCTTTGTCAGAAATTCTTACTTCTGGGTCTTGGTATTCTTAGCCCTTTAAGTGTGTGGAAACATTGGCTTTTAACACCTGAGTACCGAGGGTTGCATCCTCTTACACAATGCAACTGTGAACTTATTGGAATCCCCAGCCACCGCTGCCTGACCAGCATGGAGGGTTGTCTGTTGTCAGAAGAGCAGTCAGGACCCTGTTTGTGGCTTCCTGCTCTATTATTATTACAGCAGAAAGTAGGTCAGTGTTGGGAAAGTTTAAACATTGTGAGGGTCATATGGGACAACTGGCCAGGCTGGGCTGGGTTGGGCTTTCTCTCCCAAACTGGGCTAATTCTTAAAAATGACTTCAGTGTGGAACAGGAGATCAAGCATGATTTTGAGACTACCTAAGTTAACCTCACTAAAGCAGACAAAGGGCCATTCAGTCTGCCCAGGCCTCCTAGGCCTTTGCACTAAGCCTCCCTGCTCTCTTATTTCCCCCTCCCATTCACTTGTCCCCTTCGTTTGGTGGGACAGATGTACAACAGGCTGTTGCATGCTGTGAGTGCATGAAGCTTCCTGCAATAGCTGTTTTGGGCTCCTTGCTACTATATACCCATAGTAAGTAAGTGCAGCATGTAAAGGACAATAGGATTCCTGAAACATTTAGCATTCTGAAGAAGAGCAGATGAGAAGATGTGAGGGGCTTATCATAAAGGAAGGAGAGAAAATAAACTGATTCTCTTGAAATTCCATATTCTGTCCTCTTAAAGGTATAGGAGCTCTGCCTTTTCTGAGGATTGCCTTGACATTTTAACCTTTATTTGCATATTTGGCAAATGTCCTGTGGGACCAGTCAGGAAATGGTCACAGAGTCCTTGCGGGGACTAGGGCATAGCATGAATGTTAGCCATCACATAGTTGTGCATGAGCAAAGGTCTGCAATACTGAGCTGATTTCAAAATGTAAGTGCTTAGTAGCATTAAGAAATGTTCCTTCTCACATTAGCGTATGTACCCACAGCTTGATCTGATTGGAAATTTGTCCAGGTAGTGGAAGAGGAAGAAACTGAGAGGAAACAGTCAGGATGAATGTGTGTGTGTGTGTGTGTGTGTGAGAGAGAGAGAGAGAGAGAGAGAGAAGCAAAGCTACCTCCTATTGCCGAGTCTTGCCTCTCCCCTCGTCTCAGCACAAAGTAAATTGTATACTGCAGCAGCATTCAATGTGTGGGTAAGACTCCCTCTCCTGCTTCCCTCCCCACCAAGAGCCAGTTTTCAGAGCTCTCTGCAGGAATAGGCCCCTCCTGTGCTCAGGGTAACCTTAACCCCGCTGGGCTCCTGCCAAACAGATGCAGGGGACTGGAACAGGCCCAAGCAGAGCTCGGCGCTTGTGAGTATTTTAGGAAAGCTCAGCGCTAGCTCTCTCTCTCTCTCTCTCTCTCTCTCTGTATTAAAGGACCACTTCTCTCTTTTCTTTGTGTTAATTCCTTTTCTGTAGTTTGTAGTTCCATTCCCTATCTTTCCCCCCTCTTCTTGCATGTGGGAGAGTATGCAGTAGACAAGTATGCAATAGACATTAGAGAAATGGATTTCCTGCATTTTCAAAATCTTCCCTTTCACACCCTTTCTTGATTTTTCCCTTTCCTCCCTTACCTACCCCCTCCACCCAAAGCCAAGAGCTCACATTTCTGTTTATTGATTGATTCATTCTCTGAGAGAAACCACATTTTAAAATAACTTTTATTAAAGCTGAGAGACAAAGAAGGAGGTGCTGTCCAAGCTCAGGATAGTTGGCAGCCTTGATGCTTTAAGAGGCCCAGTTGGGGTAGGAAAGGATCTCCTGCTTTGTCCAAGCAGAATAACATTCACTGCACCGTCGGTGAAGCCTTGTTATAAACAGAGTCCAGTGTCGAATAGTTGCTGGCAGATACTCTGTCAGTGATTCCATGGTGATATGGCAGCCAGGGTAAAGCTTTGAAGAGGACTTACAGATTGCCTTACATCCTGCAGACACTCTCCAGTCTAAAAATCACATTTCACCCCAAAGAGGGAGAATCAAACTGGGGGGAAAATGCTCCATGTGATTTTAGATAGGGAAAACATTAACTAAGATGACAATTGGATAAAATTAAATGGGTGGTTGGTGCCGTGGGGAAGGAATGCCTGGAGATTAAAAACATGAATGAAAACCTATTATTCTGGGAAGGCAGATAGGGATATTGGCGACCAAAAGAGCAAATAGCAAATAGTACCCTAAAGAGATTAAAAAATTCTCATGGTTCATCCTTAAGCTTACTGACTCAACAAACTTTAATATGTTGTGTTTGTTGAGATAATAATTGGGGATTTTCAATGAATTTATGAAATTTAGCCCAGTCTTACTTATTTAGTAGGCTAATTCACAATATACAACTACAGAAATAGATATTTCTTAAGTCTATAATTGTTTGAAATACTGTACATAGAATCAATAAATGATCCTGGAACTTTTCTTATATAATTCCCCCTACTGGAGACAGAACAGCATGGCAAGTGATGGTCTAGCTTTCTGACCCACTCTTTGATCACTAATAACCTGAATGTATAGATACAAGGATTATAATATATTTCAGATTTTTTACTCTAGGGGGTTCTTTATATTGTATTATTGTAATGTAGTTTGTTATAGTATTGTTTTATCCTAGGTTTATGTATGCACCTAGCTATTATGATAAACAAAATTATTACTCTTCCTTTTCTGATATTCTTATCTTTCTTAGCTTGCTTTCCTACCATGATCAAATGCTATATTTGGTCTGCTGCTTCTGTATTTATAACTTAGGACCAAGTTACTTTTCCCCGTCTCAATTATTTTATAGATGCTGCATTGTAACAAACCCTAAGGATGATAGGACATGCGATCCAATGCCTTCTGAGATTGCAGAAAAAGAATTTTGTAGTAATAATAAACAAATCTGCCAGTGGATTAAACTTGAACTATTCAAGGAACACTCACGCTGACAGGGATAGAGGAATATGTATTTCAAGAGTGAAAGTTTGGGAGATCAAAAGAGTAATTTGTAGGAGTGGCATTATTTTACAAAATGAAAATGATCAAACTATTGTGGTTTTCTGATGCTGCTGCAATAGATTTACATTGTGTTTATAAGGTTCATGCTAAAGTTAGGATCAAACATTTCTTCCAAATATTGCAAGAAAGATGTGAAGATTCTTATATTCTAGTAGGAATTTTATATTGCATAACAAATATTTCCAGAACCCGTCTTGCTGAAGAACTTTCAGTTGACAGGTATGCACTCTCAGTTATTCTGAAAAACAGTTGGTGTTTTTGGTGACAAATCTGTTGACTTTTAACCTTCGAGTCTCAATTTCTAAATTCTGTGTCAGATGTGACCATCTGGAGATCTATCTTACTCCACCCATATAGATCATTGTAAATGAATAGCAGTAAAGGAAAAGTTATTGTGTGGATAAACAACCAAGATTCAAGCCTGAAGGGCTTTTGAAACGACCTGTTTCCACAATTCAGATAAGGCTCTAAGGCGCTTACAGAAATGCCTGCTGTTATGTTATAGTTATGAATTCTTGAATGTGATCTTGCTTCATGCAGATCTAAGATGGGGATACAAAGAGTGGCAATACTTGACCAAATGTGCATTCTAGAATGTGCTCTCACATCTTCTGCAAGGGAACCCAGTGTACCCTTGACATTGTAAAAAAAGAGTTTTCTGCTAGTCAGAAAGTAGGGAATCTTTGGAATTCGTGTTCAGTTTAGTGTAATTTAGTGTAGTTCTAATCGGTATAGACTGATTAGTCTATAAACACAGGAAATTCCAGTTTTAGAATCATGTGTGAAACCTTTTCTGAGCATGCTGACAGTCAACAGTGTCTTCCAAGTTGGTAGTTGCCAGACTGATATTTGTACAAAGAAGTAATTGGCTATGTCTCCCTGAAAAATGCAGAAATATACTTTGAGACATCCTCCTTCCAAAACAGAAACAGTGGCTGAGAGACATTACATAGCCTCCCTACCCTAATATCTTTTGAGGATAGGTTTGACAGTTGCCAATAAGATTGAACTATTTGTCTTTCTTTTTATCTATTCAGTTGAATGGATTTTGGCTTTTACATCTAGTGGTGTGCCTTTTGGTCTGTATATCCATTGAGCAGTCTGCTCTGATTTTTAATACTATTTTTTGAGGAGGGGATTTCTTAGGATGCTAGGAGTCTTTCCATCCTGTTGCTATGCCGCCATTTTAGGGGAGTGCATGGTTGGCAGTATGTTCCTATCTCACTCCTATTTCTGTCTCCTTCGCCTTCATCAAATGGCTGCAGCAAGCGCAGGCTGCTCATAAAACCTGGCTGCCAACGGGCACCAGGGCAGTGCCAAGTCTTCTCTTAAAGAGACAAACACCTTTTTCCTCTTTCGTGATGAACTGTCCAGCTACAATTAGGCAGCAAAGAAGTCTAGGTTTCAGTATGAAAATATCTTTTCCACCATCTATACCAGTTTGCTTTTTTTTTCTTTCTCCATCTTTTTTATGACAATTTCAGATCTCTAGGAATATGTAATGATTCCTGTTTCTCTTATACCTTCTAGATCTTATTGCCAATAGTTCATATCCACGTTTTTTATTATTAGGTAAAGGTAAAGGTTCCCTTCACATATATGTGTTAGTCGTTCCCAACTCTAGGGGGCGGTGCTCATCTCTGTTTGAAAGCCGAAGAGCCAGCGCTGTCCGAAGACATCTCCGTGGTCATGTGGCCGACATGACTAAACGTCAAAGGCACACGGAACGCTGTTACCTTCCCACCAAAGGTGGTCCCTAGTTTTCTATTTGCATTTTTTACATGATTTCGAACTGCTAGGTTGGCAGAAGTTGGGACAAGTAACGGGAGCTCACCCAGTTACGCAGCACTAGGGATTCGAACTGCTGACCTGCCGACCTTTCAAATGACAACTTCAGCATCTTAGCCACTGAGGCACCGTGTCCCTTTTTTATTATTACTATTTTATTATTTTTAAATTATACTGCTTTTATTAATAACTTTAGGTGGCAAGCATATTTAATACTCCTTCTTCTTCCTATTTTCCCCAAAACAACAGCCCTGTGAGATGAGTTGGGTTGACAGAGAGTGACTGGCCCAACGTCACTCCGCTGGCTTTCATTCCAAGGCAGGACTAGAACTCTATATATTGCTTTTATTCATAATTATTTCTCCAAATGGAGTAACATTTCTAGAACTAGACATGTAATTCAGCAGATGCTACTTTCTCTGTTTTTCCCCTCCTGCTACTTGTCTCAGTTCTGGAAATCATTTTAGTATTATTGTCGATTTGTGCCTCATTTGATCTATTATTTCTAAATCTTAGGCTCTGGAGCAGTTTTAATTCAGATTCTTAATTTTTGATTAAGAAATACAGAGCAAAAATGAATGCTATATTTAGATTAAATAACTGTCACTATAATATTTTATTTGGATAAATCTACCAACTGGCTACTTAAGAGATTAGTACAACAATGTTGGAAATTACATTTGAACTAATAAAAGCGATCCAATCCCTTGTTAGATGTCATAGAGTCCCTCTTCTTCCTTGTGTACAGTGGCCATATACACCGATCATGGATTTGACCCAGTTTGATTATATTCAGGCCACCATTCGAGGCCATTCTTAGAACTCAGATTGGTGTTGCTCCTCTCTGGATTCATGGTTCCATTAAAAGACTTTCCTGACAGGGAGTGATGCCATCTAGTGGCGGTAGACCATATTATAACTTTTTTCTAGTGCGTTACAGTACTGTAGCTATTTACAACAGTGGCCCCAAAATTAAGCACTTCATAGTTTCACCCAAATGTAATTTTGCTATTTTTTCCTGTCTTACACGCACACATATGTCCACAAGCATTTCCACGCTCCTAAGTCTATATGTTTTACGTATTTGCAGCTTTTATTTTACAGTATACTTAACCCAGAGTTGAAGGGATGGGTCAGTCTATTAAATCCAATTGTTTATGGTTTCTTATTTTTCCATCCTTAAGTTTATTTGATTCAATTTATGCATCCCACAATAAATGGTTTTATTCATGTTTTCTGAATCGTGAAAACAACAATAAAAATTAAGTGCTATTTTCCAAATATCAGGTTTTTTATATGTATATAGACCTGTGATGGT
This sequence comes from Sibynophis collaris, assembly GCA_036250565.1. Taxonomy (NCBI): domain Eukaryota; kingdom Metazoa; phylum Chordata; class Lepidosauria; order Squamata; family Sibynophiidae; genus Sibynophis; species Sibynophis collaris. Next base: position 168,545 of record JANHFK010008019.1, on the reverse strand, counting down.
GAACCTATGGCACGCGTGCCACATACCTGTGGGCCCACAAGCATTGCCCCAGCTCAGCTGCAGCGCACATGCGTGCTTTTCGGGCCTTGCGGGCCCACCGGAAGTCGGGAAACGGGTGGGTGAGGAAAACCGTTTTCACCCTCCCCAGACTCCTAGAAAGGCTCTGGAGCCTGGAGAGGGCGACAAACGGGCCTACCAGGCCTACCTTACCATTGCGTGCCAAAAGCAGCGGGAGGATCATGTGCGCATGCGCAGGGGGGCGGGGCACATTGAATTATGGGTGTGGGCACACACACGACCCCCACCACCACGCTCACCCCGCTTTTGGCATGCGATGGCAAAAAGGTTAGCCATCACTGATAAGTTCTGGTTGAATGTACTTGCATTAAAATACAATGTGTTTTTTTTCCTCTTACATGCCTACTGAATAACTGCATCATTCTGAGAGGCTTAACAGTGTGAAAATTCATTGCTTTTACTATTTACTATTTTTCCATTACTTCTTTCTCATTTTCTCTCTATCACCTGCTGCCGTATGAAACTGAAATTCTTTTGAAAAACAATTCTGAACAACCAGTTCAGTTTTCTTAATGCAGAAAAGCATCTTGCTTTTCTTTTTTTCTTGCCTTTACCTGCTTTAGCTTTCTCTCCAGAATCTCTATTTCTCTTTTTTTTCTTTGCCCTTTCCCTCCATTTTACCACTTTCTCTTTGTCATCCCTTGCAGTCGCCATTACATTCGTGCCAGAATTTGCCATTTTCTGGCCCAGACCAGCACTTGCTCCAGAATCCCCAACTGAGTTGGGGATCAGGAAGTCTTTCTCTAGCTTTGGAGAAGTTACCGGGCAGGGAATTTTGCCAGTATTGTCTAGGGGGTATATATTTTCTGTCCCCTTGCCAATCAGAGGCCTCCAAAATGGCCTCCAGAGGCCAACCTCCAGAATGGTTGGGGTAGATGCAAAGTGCCAGCAGCTTCCTTTGGCTGTGGAAGAGTCGGCACTGGGCCAACTCAGGCATTTTTGTCTTTTCTTCTTCTTTATGTGCCCTGAGAAAGATGGGCAAAGGGATTTTAACAGCAAATTAAAAACAGTGGTTTATTTTAGTAAAATATCTCTTTCACCTTGCCAGAACAAGGTAGTTTGGTAGAAAAAGAGGTAGGGTGGACCAAGAATATTGAGATTTTCTATTGAACATCTATTTCTATAGTAGTTTTCCTAATTCTATAGAATGTAGATTAAATATATAATGCAGTAATAGTAGTAAATACTAGTGTTTCTTTATCTGGGTAGATGGGACTAGATATGCCTTACCTCTGAATGTCTTAATCTTTCTCCCAATTGCTCCATTAATATACAAATTATGGGGTCGTATGATGTACAAAGAGATAATAATTCTATGGTTCTGCAGCATGTATTGAAGCCAGTTTGGAAAAGCAGTACTGGGGACCCAAGCTGATGGCCTTTTGCCAGATGACCCTTCTGTGTCCTGAATCCAGAATGAGCCCTGCTGCTATTGGTTCCTTCCCATCCATTAAAAGGAACTTATTTTATCTTGCTTGGGCATCATAATTGTGAACTCAGCTGTTCCAAAGTGTTTATCAGTCTTGCCTTCAGCCCTTGGGGATCCCAAACTCAGTTTTACAAGAGAATTAGAACAGAGGTATCTATTCTGTACTGCAGTAATTTCCATTTTAGTGATTTTTAGGTGATTTGGGATTATGATCCCCAAATTTCTAGCATATTATGGCAATGGCCATAGAGCATTGAATAAACATATATTTAGCTAAGTCTTGCAGTTGCAATTCCTCAGCTTCTTTCCCAGCCATTGGAAAAACACGCGACAGCATTTGCCTGTATGTATATAGTGATATGGGTTTAAAGTCAATCATGAGAATACTGTTTTAGCTCTAATATGCAATTTAGCCCAGATGGATCATTAAGCTGATCTTTGAGCTGGCATGATCAGGTATGAGAGTTTCTTGCCCAAGAAAAAAAGAGATTCAATTCAGCCATTGGGGATGGGAATACTGTATCCCTAAGATGCTTGTTTATTTAATTGTTAGAATTATATCCTGCCTTTTCTCTGGGTCAGCATAATGTACATTGTAATCGTTCCTCTGTTTTTCCCCTGTAGGATAGGTTTGGCTAGAGAGGGAAAGTCTATATGTTTTCAATTAGGTACTCCAAAACTGAATATTTATTGGCACCAACAAGTATACTTGTAGGTGCTAAATATAGAAAATAAGACAACAGTCTAAGGCAGTGATGGCTAACATTTTTGCCATCGAGTGCCAAAAGCAGGGGGAGCATGGGGTCGTTGTGCTTGAGCGTGCCCACACCCATAATTCAATG
>JANHFK010008019.1:139321-153147 GCA_036250565.1 Sibynophis collaris | reverse complement strand
AGGTCCAACCCATATGAAGGTCCTTGGAGCCTTATCTAATTGTTCCCAGGAGTAGGCTGCCAGACTGGGGAAATTGCTGCATTATAGTCAAACACAATAAAGTAGTTAACTCGAACTCTGAATGAATGGACCTGGTTGTTCACATTGGACAAGGATAGAATTCTAAATAATATGTGTAGCTTGCCTTTGAAATCTGAACAAGCCAATATTGTGGATATTATCCATTCACTAAGATCCAGTAAGATTCAGTTTTATCTATCCAGCTCTACATGTGGACTTGGAGAACGGGGTAAGGCTATCAGATGGGGCTCCAAAAATCTAGATGACCACTAGCTGATAACAAAGTACAGAAATGCTACCTTTTGTTTCCACCAAATGGTCGTCTGGATGCTTACAACTGTGATCTGATAGCACTAGGAGGTTTTTATTATATGTTTCAAATACCAAAGACAGCATATACGATTATTATACTGAACTTTGAGTAGAGTGAAATCTACTGTATCTCATATGCATCTACACAGAAATAAGTTCCAGTGGGTTTAATGGAAGTAGGTATAGAATTGGAGCCTAACATTTTGCCTTATTTCAGTAAAATAATTAAAATCCTGTCTTCCTGCTTTTTATCCTGTCTTCCATTGTGGAGGAAGGAAGTAATTAACATCTCTTCCTTCTTTTAATTTTCATAAAACTAAATAATTCATCTTATTTCCCCTGCTATTTAGCATGTATTGCATATCTTCCAGTTGCACAAAACTTTCCAATACTGTAGGAGGAAACTGTGACCTGGCACAATGGAAAATATGTAATGTACCCATTATTGTTTGATGGGACATTCAGATTATTTCCTAAATCACTACGTCTGGCAAAGCTTTAAATAAACTTTGTAGAGAAATGAATCAAGATTTCCTATACTATAGATTTATTTATGGTTATAAATATAAGAACTAAAAGGACTACCACTTTATATATTGAATTCTTAGACTTTTCCACATATAATTTGGTTTTCAATCTTTAATAAGATTGTCTTTAGTGGATTATATCCATTTGTCATAGAACAATATTTCTGTTTTACCTGTTATATTTTGAAATGGATTACAAGCTGATTCTTCAGCTATATGACCTCCAGATTTTTATTTGTCCAGTGAAATCTGCCATAAATAGAATTTTATTTCCTATAAAGTTCGAACTCTTGTCTAAGGAAGAATCATGATATGTCTCATTTAAATATTATGGTGCCATCAGCACAAAAAAACAAAATATCAAATTTGCTCACAGTTTTAATACTAGCCTTACAGATTGCACACTCTCATAATATGAAAGCTGGAATAATCCCATAGGGAAAAATACTTACGGGACAAGATTGACAAGCAGGTAAGATGGCTTGCTTCAAGAGATGGATTTGGGGATATTATAAAAGGGCAGGCAAAATATCAGTCGTTTTTTTATTTATATATTTTAACACAAGATTGTTGTTTGAACAAAAATATATTGTTCCATATGATTTATAATAAATAAAGCAAAATGTATTATCTGCTAAGTTTTTCTGTTATTTTCAATGGAAGTAAAAATAACATCAATAATCATATGTATGTCCTATATGTCTATGGGAGAGGATTCCTTCTTGACTCCCATATTGTAATCCTGTAAAGCTAAAATATGAAATAAAGAATTGTCTATTACATCTCTGTATTTTACAACAGCATGTCAAGAATCTGTGTTTAATAATGGCAATCAAATATTTCCCAAATTATTTATTTGGGAAATACTCAGGAAAATTCTGGAAAAGATAATCAAGCAGCAGATTAAGAGGATCTAGAAAGTGATTACCAGATGCCAGCATGGGTTTTCTAAAAACAGATCATGACAGACAAACCTTACTGCCTACTTTGATAAAGTAACTAAATTAGTGGATCAGGGAAATGCTGTGGATATAATATACTTAAGACTTGTAAGTATATTAGGTATATAGTAAAGCACTTGATAAAGTAGACCCCAATCTTTTTCTTGGTAAGATAGAACACTGTATGGATTCTTAGTTGGTTGATCAACTGCACTCAATGTGTGGTCCTCCATGGATCTACATCCACATGGAGGAAAGCATGCAGTGGGGTACTTCAAGGTTCTGTAGTATGCCCAGTGCTCTTCAACATCTTCATAAATGAGCTAGATGAGGGGATAGAAGAACAGCTCATCAAATTTTCAGACTACACTAAGTTGGGGAAAATTGCTAACACTTAGGAGGATAGACTGAAGATTCAAGATTCAGACTTAAATATTGGGCTCTAGCTAACAAGATGCAGTTTACTAGTTATAGTTATAAAATAAGTGGTAACTGGCTCAACAGTAGTAGTTGTGAGAGGGATCTAGATGTCCTAGTGGACCACCACTTAAATATGAGCCAGCAGTGTTCTGCAGCCTCCAAAAAAGCCAGTACAATCCTAGGCTGCATCAAGAGAGGGATAGCATCAAGATCACAAGAAGTGATAGTACCACTTTATCTTGTACAAGTGAGGTGAACCTGGAATACTGTATCCAATTCTGATCACAATTACACACAAAAAAAGATGCTGAGACCCTAAAAAGAACACAGAGAAGAGCAACAACATGATAAGGGAACTGCAAGATAAATCATACAAGGAACAGTTAGAGGAACAGCTAAGAAAACTATGTCTAGCCTAAGGAAAAGATGAATTAGAGGTGACATGATAGCTTTCTTACGGTACATGAGGGGCTACCACAGAAAGGTGGGGGTGGACTTATTCTACAAAGTACCTGAGGGTAGGACAAGAAGCAACGGGTGGAACTTATTGAACAGATATCAAACCTGGAACAAAAGAGAAGCTTTTGACAATGAGAGAAATTAACCAAGGGAACGGCTTGCCTCTGAAGTTGTGGCTGCATCATTGTTGGAGGTTTTCTAGAAAGGATTGGACAGTCATTTGACTTGGATGATATAAAGTCTGCTGGGAATTGGATCAAAACTTCCAAGGTATCTTCCAGCCCTATGATTCTAAAATTCTAAGTGAAGTGAAGGGAAACTGAAATAGTTTATAAATTTTAGAGCAGTTCTTTTCATTCATTCAGTATGAAAGTAGTAATGTAGGTGATGCCATAAAGCAGCGCCCAATATTGTCAACCACATGCCTCTGATTCTTAGCAATATATTGATGACAGGTTCTTTTTTCCTTGTGTGTTTTAGAATCCGGACAATCAGACAATTCAAACCAGCAAGGAGATGTGGACATTAAACCACTGCCCAATGGTGAGTGAATCACTGCTCAACATTCTGCTCAAAGTTGGATTCCATGCTCAACATTCTTATATTCCATTTTCAATTTCATTGAAGCCCTTGCCCCCCATTTCCCGTCAATATCTGTTTGTGCGCCAGGTGAGGATAGTAGAGAATGATTAGGAGTCACAGATCTTGTAGATTGATATGGAATTCTTGAGAAATAAATGTAGGGGCAAGCAAGGTAGAATTTGTAATCTTAGAGTAGGAGTAAATATGCAGATTTGAAATCATGAACTAGCCTTGAATTAAAACCAAAAGAGGAGGAGGAGGAGGAATGGGATTCAAAGCTGAGGTTAAGATACAATTCACAAAAGAGACAAAAGATAGATAGCAAATTAGAATTTCTTTCTATCCAGCCATAGTATAGCAAGCCATCCCAGTCTCCAATTGCTATAGCCTCTCATATTCTACTTCATCCTCATGACGCAGTCTGTGTCTGCCTTTTTCTCTTTACAGGGCATTTGACCTTCCAGGACTGTTTTGTGACATCAGGCGTTTGGAATGTTACAGAGCTGGTGAGAGTGTCACAGAGTAAGTTAAGACAACTGAAACTGCAAGTTTGGTGTGGTGATTTTAAGGTGATGAGACTCAGGGATGCACGTATCTTCTCTGAGGCATCTTCTCGGGTTGTAAAATTGCTGAGAACAAGATAGTGAGAGCTGTGATTATGTCTGTACTGGCTCTCAAATGCTTCTAATGAAATAGGTATGTGTATTTTTAGATGGATGTCTTCTAAATACATACCCTTTGCAAGGAACTCTGAATTCATTAGCATTTCTTTTAGAATTATTACTGGTCTCTCCCTCCCATCACTTAGTATGTTAATAAATAGTACATTTTGAACAAAAAAGGAACTTCTTGACTTGTCAAGGAATTGGTGTGAACATGGAGGCTCTTTTCAGGTTACTTTTGGACAAAACTTTTACGGGGTAGGAGGGACATCTAGACTGTCATTTTCCTACATTTTTTCATTTTTTTTTCTTTTAAGGAGCAAAGGATGGAATAGTTGCACAGTGAACTTTTATTGAAAGATACTTAGAAAATTTGTGAAGTCTTCTCTTCCATCAAACAATTTCTTTTTCTCTGTGATCTAACATGAATATTAAAATTATTTTCTGACAGAAAGGTACAAGATAGTCTTATATGTAGAATCAGTAGAGGTGGATGCTTCAGTACAAATGGCAACTGCATGCTGACCCGCTGCACTGAGAGCAATGAACTGAATCAGCCCCACCTTTAAGCCCATCCCAGCTCTGCAAATGGGAAAAACATCATGAAATGTCATGTGACGGCAACATGACGCCACGAGTTTGACAAAACCTGATATATTAGCAATCAATTGTTCTGAAGAATTTGTAGACTGCTTTGCTCAGCAAAGAATGCTGAGTGATATAAGCTTAACTAACTTTGGGAAAGTTACCTCAAATAAAGGGAACACTTTAACATAGAAAGCTTTGTACCCAGAGAAAGAGTTCAGGAAATTTTATCTTCGCTGTACTGTACATAATTCTTCAGTTGATCCATCTAAAATTCTAATTTGATGGATCTAACTAATTGACTTAAAGAAGTATTCAGTCTCCAGACCAGTACTTGCTGACTATATTTTCAATGGCGGAGTAAGATCCCCAAAATGATATATTTAAGTACTCTTTGCTATTTTTTTTATGGAGATATCTCTAGGAAGTCATTCTCTGTTTTACTTTCTAACACTTCTTAAATTTCTTTGTGTGTTTTCTCTTGAGTTTATATAACTGAAAAAGTAAAATCCAGCCTTCAGTGCAAGGATTCTCTTTTCCTATTGCTTCTGATGGTTTCTGGAGATTTTGAGGGCCACAATGGATAGGTTAATGACGCAGAGTGGAGGACATATATTTTACATCAGCATGGTCCAAACTCTGTATTTTCCTGTTTCTTGTTTGCTTATTTGTTTACTGTGATGTCAGAGATTCATGTCTGCCATTGTCAAATCCTATTCCTCTCTATTACCATATACTTTCTGGCAGTGGTGAAATCCTTCCGGTTCTGTCCGGCTTGCATGTGCCGGTAGCGGCTGTGGCATGTGATTTGGTGAACCGGTAGCGGCAGCAGCTCGAGGCTCTGTCCACCCGCCCTCTTGTTGTTATTTCCTGGTTTGTAACCCTCTGCGCATGTGCAAAGCCTTCTGCACATGTGCAGAAGGTCAAAAATTGGGTGTGATGGTGACGCGTGCGAGCAAAGCAAGTGTGTGTGCGTGGAGCACGCACTTCCGAACTGGTAGGGAAGGTAAGTAGATTTCACTCAGCTTTCTGGGCAATAATATATATTGGTACAGAGTCCTATTAGAAAAACTCTTATCTCTTTGTGCAGGGAAGCCTTCTGTGCAAAGGAGAAATTCGTTTTAAAATTACCTGAAATCTCAGATCTCTTGGTTAGTCAGTTTCTCTTTCTTCTCAGGCCGAGCGATAGGCCACATTAGGGAAAAGTTTCATAGTATCTCCAATCTCTCTTCTTCTATAGAATCTCTGTTAGGATACCTCTGATGCTGCCTAAGTCAGGATCCATATTTCAGTTTGAAGAAGAAACTCCCCCTTTTATTGGCCTTGCTTGTTCTGCAAGTCAACTATTCTCAGTTACCACCTGAGTTTTCTGACTTTGTTAGCCTTAGGCCCGTATACAGATTTTAATTTGCTGTTGTTATTTATACTATTTCTATTTAGCCATTTGCTTTAACATGCACTCTAATCTTTTTTAATGAGCTAATCAATTTCCTGTTAGAATTTGTTTGCTAATTTCTTCCAAAATAAATAATTTAAACACTTGGCTTCTTCCCTCTTTTTCTCTCTCTTTTTCTCTCTGTGTGTAATTATTTACTATTTTTGAAGAGTTTGCATTACTGAGTAAATTGAAATGCAATGTTGCTAATGTTAAGACATCTGAACATTTATGATCATAATGTGGTCTAAAAAATATGAGCACATAAAGTAATCATAGTCAGTTATTTAATTTACTGTGATATTTTCACCACAATTAAGATTCATTTTCTGTGGAGGCACCAAACTGATTTTGGCCATCTCTATTGATGGGTAAAGTTCACAAGGAAGGCACAGCACAGCAATTGGCAAAAATCAGCAGTAGTTGTGCCCAGTCCCAATCACTAGGAAGTGCTGCTTCTTCCCTTGAATTTTATCTTCCTGTTTTTGAGAACAAAACTGAAATATGTAAATGGCATGTAGATAGCTCTCCCATTATATTGTAATTGAAATACTGCATTCTGTAGTTATGAAATGGAAGCTTAGATGGTAGCAAAAATTTCTTTACTCAATCAGCTGTGTCCATTTCTTAAGAATGTAGATTTGTCTAGTAATAAAATGCGTTCATTTCATCACATCTATATTATTCAGAAATAATATTTGATCCAGAATGCTGTAGCTTCTGGAACTACACCTATGGGACAGGTGACTTCCCAACTGAAACAGTTGTACTGTCTAAAGTCCTGAAAGGTTTGAGACCTGGATATCTGAAGACCTGCCATATGGTGCCAAATGTAAATCATATAAATTACTAGAAGAAGAAATAAAGGGTCTAGAAGCAACTCTAAAACTCAGTGAACAAAGTGAGAATCCCCAACCTAAAGAAGACTACACCAAAATTAAACATAATAGGAAGCAAACAACTTCTAAAAAAAAGACCCCATATATGAACAAAAAGAAGAAAACAAATACACCCAAATTGAACACAATAGGGTTCAATCGTATTCCCTAAACAGTTCCCCCCCCAATGACCCTATATATGAAGCTAAAGAGCAAGACCAATGGAAATATGTCACTTTTAGAAGTAAACAGCAATTAAGAGTAAAGCTCTTACTATCTATCCTAGCCCACTCCAGTGAAGCCCTTCTGGAACTGAACAATCGCTTTCATAGCCTCCCCCTGGAAGAAGAAAAAAACACTTATAAAAGAGCTGTCATCAGTAGTTTCTAAAAATGAGATACAACCCAGGAAGAATAGTATCCAAGACTTCCGTAGGGGGGGAAAAGGTGAATATTGGTGATAGGAGATTCAATTCTTTGGGGAATAGAAACTATAGTCAATAGACCGAATAGCTAGTCTAGGGAGGTATGTTGTCTCCCTGGAGCAAAAATCAAAGATGTAACTGAGAACCTTACTAAAATAATCAACCCCACAGATTACTATTCCTTCTGCATGTGAGGACCAATGACACAACAATGAATCTAAAAACAATATAAGAGATTACAAACAGCTAGGGAAAAAAGTTAAAGAATTAGGAGTTCAAGTGGTGTTTTCATCTATAATTGTAGCAAAAGGCCAACATCTAATAAGGGAGCAAAGGATTTTAGAAATGAACCATTGTCTTAAAAACTGATGTTGTCAAGAGAACTTTGGTTTCCTTGACCATGGTCTACATTACATGAAGCGCTACTGGCAAGGGATGGAGTGAATCTCACAAGAACTGGAAAGAATATATTCGGAAAGGGTTTATCAGAAGGGCTTTAAACTAAAATTGAGGGGGGAGGGGAGCAATCTTCAAGACTTTTAGAACCTAATTACAAACAAAAACCACCAGATAAACAATCATGTAAAGAGGTAGGGAGTAAAGAGAAAGAAGAAGAAGAAGAAAAAGGAAAAACACAATGAAGTAGAGAGTGATGGAAAGGATGGAAAACCCAGATACAAAGTAGGAGATATAAGAAATATACTTAAGACCCGTAAAGGACTCAAATGCCTATATATGAATGTTCAAAGTTTAGGGAACAGACAGAGTGAACTTGAATTACTAGTGCCTGAAGGTAAATATATAGTTGCCATTACTGAAGCATGGTGGGATGAAGCTCATGGCTGGAATGTACAGATGGAAGGATACCAACTATTCAAAAGAAACAAACCTAACAAAAGAGAAGGTGGAGTTGTATTATATATAAAAGATCACGACATCTCTACAGAAATCCAAGGATGAAAACCACCTAGAATCCATGTGGGTCAATATAAAAGGAAAAAAGAATGACATTGCTATAGGCGTACACTACAGGCCACCCAACCAAGCAGAAGAAATAGATGACCTTTTTACTAAACAATTAATAAATGTATTTAGGAAATATACCATAGTAGTAATGAGACTTTTTAACTACCCTGATACCAACTGGGAGACAAACTTTGCAGCAAGTGGGAGATCAAATATATTCCTAAGCAACCTAGCTGACAACTTTGTCATTCAAAAGGTAGAGGAGGGAACTAGAGGAAAAGCTATACTGGACCTAATTCTTAGTATTAGAGCAGAAGTGAAAGAAGGAGTTGAAGATGCCAGAATCTTGGGTGAGAGTGACTACGTCATGTTGGAATCCAATATATAGTGCAAATACAAGCAATAGAATATAATCAAATCAGTGTCTTCAACTTTAAAAGAACTGATTTTAACAAACTCAGAGAGAGGCTAAGAAAAATTACATGGATAAAATCCTAAAGGGGAAAATAACTCAAGAAGCTTGGGAAATTCTGAAAAAATATTTTCATAAAAGCCCAGTTCAACACAATACCACTGAAAAAGAAAAACAAGAAATCCAAGAAAAAACCAGCATGGTTGCACAAAGATCTCTCTGATAAACTGAAGGACAAAAAGGAGAAATGCAAAAAATGAAAAGAGGAACACATAACTAAGGAAGAATATCAGCAGATATCCCGAATTTGCAAAGATGAAATCAGGAAAGTAAAGGCTCAGAATGAACAAAGACTTGCAACAAAAGTCAAAGATAATTTAAAAAAAGGGAAATCATCCCTGCCTGATGAGAGATGGGAGTTGGGAAGCATGTAGGGATGAGGCTCCCATATCCAATATGCAGAGTTAGAACCATAGATAGTCACAGCCAGATACTAAATTATTTTTCATATTAGCATAGGACTTTACTCAGAGCAAGAAGAGCTAAGCTAAGAATGAACACTCCAGGAGAATGCAAACAGCAGCAAAAATAAATAAGAATTAGTTGCAAGTGAGGGGAGGTTAAGAAAGGATCTTTGGAAATGATTAGTCTGGACTGGACCAGAATAAGCTGCATGCAAATAATTTGCGACTCCATAAACACTTCAGTGATGCAAGTAGACTGCTAAACACATTGGAATAACTTCAATTGATTAATGTTCCTCATAAAAGCAATTTGATTGGAGAACCACCATAAGTCCCCAGCTTAATAAGAAGAAAATTACACCTACTGCTCTCTTCATCTTGCCTCATTGGTAGTTCTACTTGAGGGAATGTTCTTGAGAGGTTCAAAAATAGATCCATTGACATGCTTTGAAATGGGTCCAATACTTCAGAAGGAAGTCCCTCTTGCTTCTATTTGTTTCAGACAAGACTTTCTTTGCTTTGCAGGATCTATAAATACCTCCAGAGGGAATCCTTTTCAGTTTTGGCTTTGCCTGAGGTCAATGCACTCTCTCAGCTAAATGAACAGATAGATTTTTCAGGCCCTTCTTTGTTGGAGTTTTAGAAACTGGACAGACAACACAGCTATCTGCTCCTGTCATTTCTAAGCTGAGAGGTTTTGTCCTGCAGTTATTGTGGATTTTTAGTACTTGAATACAAAATCCCTGGATTGTGAGCATGAGAGATAGTGATGTGATGACCTCCATCCCTGGACATTTTGAACTAAAGGCTGGGTACCCCCTTTTCCTGGAAGGTTCAATTATTATTTTTCCCCCTGCAGATTACAAAGGTTTGATCATACGGTCTCTTCTGACTCCACAGTTTTGGTTTTATGTCTCCAGAGAAGTTAGGACTGGAATTTCTGGCCTTTTTCCAAATACTTTTGGAGATTAAGGGAAGTTACTAAAATAGTTATATTAAATTTACTGGGGATTTAATGTATCTATTTTAATGCTTTCCTTTTAAGCAGAAGAATGAGCATTCTAGCTGGGTTGTTGCCCCTTACAATGGGGACATGATCTTGAAAAGCTACAGGTCCAAAGCAAATTTGTTGTGAGGGTTGTGTGAGCCTCCACAATTCTCCTAGCTCCAAGCCCCACATCCCTTGGGAGATCTACTCCCTTCCAGGACTCTCCCAGGGAGGAGTCATCCTCAGGGGCCTTAGTGATGCTCAGATGCTGCTTTGTTCCTAAACCTTTCCCTTGAAGCTGGATGGTCCTGAGACTGTTTCCTCTGGCACTTTTCCTTTGTTGCCTTAGCCAGAAAGTGGGGTGGGAAACTGTTGGAATGAACTAGCCTAAAGCATAGCCTTGTTTACAATGGTGGCATTATTTTTGGGTGAATATCTTTGCTTTTCGGCTCAGTTACCACAATCCCAGTGAAAGAGTTTCAGAAGCATAAATAGGTCAACAGCCAGCAAAGTTCTGAGGTATTTTTAAAGTGCAACATAAAACATCTGCAGCAAAGACCTACATTTAAATAATTGGCATATGCAAATGAAGCCCCCATTTTCCCTTCTCCTGTTCCCCATATTTGCCAGAAGGAGAAATGACAGCCTCCCCTGGGATCTCACAGATCCCTCCCAGCTCTTCTTTCTTTTTGGAGGGCAACTCGCTGCAGGACAATTTGCAATGGCAAACTCGCTACAGGACAATTTGCTGCAGAACAAGAGTTACATTAATATCAAAGAAATGGCAGAATAGAATCATTGAAGAAGATCCTCTGTGGCGCAGTGGTTAGAGTGCAGTACTGCAGGCTACTTGTGCGGACTTCTGGCTGCTGCAATTTGGCAGAATCTCACCAGGCTCAAGGTTGACTCATCCTTCCATCCTTCCGAGGTGGGTAAAATGAGGACCCAAATTGTTGGGGCTAATATGCTGACTCTGTAAAACCACTTAGAATGGGCTGTAAAGCACTATAAAGGGGAATAATTGAAGAAAGCATGCCAAAGGAGGGACAAAATAAAATGTGAATAACAAAAATTAAAATTATTTTAAAATTATTTTAAATATTTATATTGAATTGTTGAATTGTCCCATGGTGAGTTGTCCTTCAGCAAGTTGGCTGTGGCGAGTTGTCCTGGCCGTGGTGAGTTAGCCGTGGTGAGTTGGCTGTGGCGAATTGTCCCATTCTGACAACATGGCTTAAATGGTCAGAGACCACACCTCCTCCTTTTGTGCTTCACTTTCTATCATTGCCTGGCCCAGTCTCCCAATTGCCCACCTGCTCCACCACCCAGGCCTACAGCCTCAGAACGAGAACTCCTGCTGTGAATCTGGTTTGGAGGAAACTCTTCTGCTCACATTCAAACAGGTCTTTGGACTTACTTGTAAACCAAAGGCAGTTTTGCTTCGAAACCTCCACTTCTATAGATTTCATGATGTAACCTTACATCAAAGGAAACATACATCAATCCACACAGCTGAGGACAATGCAAAAATTCATCTAGTTGTTGAAATCATAGATGTAACTGCAGAAACAGAATGAACTAAAATTAAATTTGGAAAATAAAAAGGGCAAAATGTGTGCCATAGATTTGCCATCACAGTCCTAGAGGAATGAGGGGATGAGTTTCTTATTTTGAAAATAATGGTGAAAAAGGCTGTGTCCTGCTCCTCAGTAAAATGACCATAATCCAAGGATGGTGGGGGGCTGGGGGAGCTCCTTAGTGTTGAGGACCACTCATGTGGCCTGCATGGAAGCTGCATGGATTTCATCTTGTTCATTCATCAGGAAGTTCAGAAAGGCAGCGATTCTGATTCGCTATTATTTATTGTTATCATTAGAATGTCCAGTATGAGATTCCTGGAGGGGTGGAAGAGTTGGGCTGAAAAACAAGGCCAGGTTGCTGCCCTTCCTCCTTGTAGGTGAGCTCTAATTGGAATTCATGAGGGCTTGGCGTACTGTATCAGCCCCTAGGTGCAGGCACACAGAAAGTGAGTAGTAACCACATGGAGCATGGAGACAGTTCTTGAGGGATGACCTGAAGACCATCTTCTCCCCCCGGGAGACCCAGATCAAAACCAAGGGGAGTGAGATCCTGCCATGGCAATGGCTCATGGATTCACCATGAAGGAGCACAACCCTGAGGAAAAGATCCATGTTTATTGCAACATCCTTGGACGCCTGTTTTACAAAAAGGGAGAATCCAGGCTGGTCAGTCCTGGCTAGTGTCTCTGGAGTCGGTTCTCTGGTTGGACAAAAGGGACCTTTTGTGGGGGTCAACTGAGCAGGGATAGCCCCTGTGAAGAAGATGTGGGTCATCAGCCGATGGAGAAGGCAAGTTGGGCTTCTCTGGGTTGCAAGACCTGCCTTCAGACTGGGCTGTAAGTGAGTGAGGAGGCTTCTCGTTTTGGGTCTAGATGGGCTTGCAGAGGCTTTGTTTGGGGCAAGGAGGGTCATCTTGGGGCCAATGAGATTAGGCAAACTGGATTTGACTTTGGTCATCTTTAAAAGACAGCTGGGAGTGCAGCCTCCATTTTGTTTGTTTGTCAGGTTTATTTTCTCCACCAGAGTGAAAATTGAGGGATGCAGGGGGATGCAGCTTACGTTTTGTTTGTTAGGTTTATTTTCTCTCCTAAGAAAAGAAGGAAAGAAACATTAGGAGAAAATTGTGCAAAAATTGTTGTCCTCTGACTGGCTGAATCAGAGAGAGTCATTTTATCCTTTCCTTAGGCAATTTACGAAATTAATAAAACAAAAAATAAAAATAAACTTTTCGCTTTCAAGACTTTGAAAAAGGTAGAACCTGATTTTTGTTTTCTTCCCTGGTTGAGGGAAGAACGCTAGCAGTAGGACTGATTGCAGACAGGATATGCAATACAATCCTGGAATCATAGATTTTTCCATATAAGTCTGTCATTTCACATTCAACATCAGTAAAATTTAAAAAAATATAGAAAGTGGGTGTGGGAGTATGCGCATATGTGACGTGTATCGAAAATCACTAAGTGCTAGCATGGGATGGCCATCGATAAATTATGCCAGACTAACCTTATCACATGTCTGATAGCTTTAGTAGCTTAATAGATTGCTGGCTGACTACCCCATCCTGATCTCTGCAAAGCATTCAGACAAGTTTCTGCTAATGTCCTCATGAATAAAACAGTAGATGATGGGTTAGAAGATGCAACTGTTACTTTCATGACTGGCCGAAAGACCACCCTTGATGGCTCAGCATTAATTTGGCCAGGAGCATGGAGTGGAGTCCCGGTGGCTTTTCCAAAAAAGAGTAAAATGTGGACTTGTGCAACACATTCCAAGGTGGGCCCTAAGATGATGGGAAGGCTGGAAGCTGCCCCTGAGGAAGCATCAACAGCGCCATGGTTTTGTCCCAGTGCAAGCAAGCATGTGTGGCCCAGTGTCACCCAGGAGGCCTCTGGATGCCCTGGAACCACTCTGGGAACCAGGAAAGGCAGCTGGGAACCAGGCAGATGGAAAGGAGGGAGAGAGGAATGAGTTGCCCTCAACAGAAAGAGCCTTGGTAGCGGAAAGAGCCTTGGTAGCGCAGCGGTCTTAACACCCTGTTATTAACACCAGATGCGTGCAATTAGTGTAGGTTCGAATCTCACCAGGCTCAAGGTTGACTCAGCCTTCCATCCTTTCTAAGGTAGGTAAATTG
>JANHFK010008019.1:114995-134897 GCA_036250565.1 Sibynophis collaris | reverse complement strand
CAACCTGCCAGAAGGTTCCTTCCGCTGCTGCTGCCTCCGTTCTTTGTGCCGGCCGAGCGGCTAGCCTTGTGGAGCAAGACTCTGCAAGGCTTGTGCCATTGCACACACGAACGGCACAAGCCTTGCAGAGTCCTGCTCCATGAGGCAGCGGCGACCAGCCGTTTGGCCAGTGCGAAGAACAGGGAGGGGAGACGCTGCCTCCTGCACCCCAGAAATTATAAGACACCCCCCTCGATCATAAGGCCACACCCTTATTTGGGGGGTCAAAAGAAAATAAGACCCTGTCTTGTTTTTGGGGAAACACGGTATTGAAACAAGACATAGTTAAGCTATGAAAAAGAGGCATTATTCACTAAACAGCTGCCTGAGGGAAGAAAGTAATAAGTCCTTTGACTTGAAGAACCTTAAGCACATATCACAATTTCTAAATTGTGGCTGGCCGAATAAAATGATCTGACCGTTCAACATTTTGTTTTGAGTATACCCAACTATTTCTGAATACATCCAAATTTCAATCACTTATCTTTTAAGCTTTAAAGCTTTCAATTCATATGACATTCTTCCATATTTACATTTTACATATTAGTTTGAATTTCTTGATTTACTTCTTATTTGTTGATAATTTATATGGACACTCTACAGAGTGGATATAGGATATTTTTGTCCTTCATCTTGTTCAAAATATTTGTTTATTTCTATTGCACTGCTGTTTATGGCAAACTCTTTTTTTCCTGGGGACTCCCAGATATATAAAAACTGTTAACTTCAATTAAATGTGTAATTTGTCTGTACAAGTTGCTATTGGACTTACCCCATAACCTTGTTCTGGATCTGATATCACACTGAAAATAAAATGTTGTGAGACTCCCCCTTCTCCTTCAAAATGCTCTGCCATTTTATTTTTTCCCCCCTAAGATTTATTTCTCCATTTTCAGGACTGGCATTCACATTTTCTCTCCCACTCCCATTGCAAAACATTTCCCCATTGCAAAATTGCTAACATTTCCAATTTCAACTGCAGAAGTACTCTCAGTCAGTCACAACTTCAAAGATAAAATTACTATGTGTATTTGTCTATTGTATGACACCAAGAATATGAAAAACAGGACAAAAATACAGTTCAAATTCTTCAACCTCCATCATCAGTGTATTAGTCAAAACTGAGTCCTACAACAATTTTAAAGTTACATTTAAAACATTGGGATTTTTTTTCTTTGTAGCATTTTCCCACAAATGCAGGATCTAGATTTTTTAGATCAACCAAGTGTTTGATCCATTGGTTGTGATAGAAAGTGGCCAACTGGCTTGTCTCACCCAAGCTTGGTGTCATGGGTTGAGAGAGAGTGACTGGCCCAAAATTACCCAACTGGCTTTCTTGCCTAAAAATTCATATCCTGATTTCTAGCCTGGTACCTTAACAGAACAGAACAGACCAAACTAGTCTGTTACAGAATATCTTATAAGGCTCTTGATACTTATATACTGTATTATATTACAAGGATATTAAACCTTGTAATATGTAAGAAAAAATATTGACAATGACAAACACATTCCAAGATTCCTTAATTATAATGTACTTATACCCCTGACATAGTGGATAAGAAACTGGGATACGATGAACTCTAGCCATGGAAGCTAGAAATATAATTTTACACCAATCACTCTCTCAGACCCATTCAAACCCAGGAGTATTACCGTATCTACGCTGCCTTGAGTGATAGAAAATAGAAACAGAATCTAAATCTAATAAATAAACAATAATTTCTGGGGGGAAGTAGGAATCAAGAAATTCAGAAAAATACATTAGAAAAGTATTTCAGCTGTGCTGAACAGTGAAGAAGTGATGCCATTTCTGGAAAATAAGCAATTTCAATAGTTCTTTTGTGAATTATTAAGAGGTTTTTTTCATGCACCTGTGCCTTTTACTATTTACGGTACTTTTTTCACTTTTTGACTATTATTAGTTCTCCTGGCATCCAACTAAGGCCTTGCTAAAATGACGTGACAAATCTATGTCTTTGCAGGGAACTGTGGAGCAAACTTAAACAGCCTTTGAACAAATTTATATTGATGTTTAATAACTGTTAATTCAAAGGAAGAGTAGCATTTGTCATGCAAATAAGCATTTTCAATCGCATGGCAAACTCCACTGAAGCAAGACTGCTTTAGAACAAAGGCAAGAAACTGCTCTGGTGCAGGGCTTTGAAAACCCTAATAAGCATTCAGATTACATCTTGTCACTGAGATATAAAAACTTAGATGTGCTCTAGGACAAGGAATAGTGAGTAACAGAGATGGGGAAAAATCTAGAATCTTGAAAGGAAATAAAGTGTTGCAACCTGATGGAGTCAAAACACTAATTTATTGCACACCTTGATTGATAGATCTAAGTCTTAACAAGTGGTAGAACCTGTCTGCGCTTGGAAGCTAAGGATATGAATGAGAGAATGAGAGATTCCCAAAAGGGAATCCCAGGGCTGTAGGCTGGAGTACAAGTAAAAATAAATAAAAATCCTGGAATTGGGCTAAGGCAGCCACTTCTGTATGTTGCCTAGATGTATGTAGGTTCCATGGGGGAACCAAACCTGACACAAAGGAGATTTTATTTACTTTTATTTTTATTTTATTGATGGAGGCACCTCAGAGACACCTGGAGATTGCTCTTAATAGTATATATTTAGTGCTGTAGAAATAATGAATAATAATGCTGTCTGTCTATCTACATCTACTTCATTGTTGGCTTTTATGCAGAATAGACATGTGAGCTGCTTTTTTAACCTGTTCAGTGGCAGGTAGAGAAACTAAAAATTGAAAGCAGCCGTTCCCAATATAATCCCTTAGATCTGTTGTAGAACGTAAGTTGGACCACAGAAGTGAATGAAAGAGCATGGCTAACTACTAATCCATCTTTCCTCCACCTGTTAAACCATGAACTTTCTCCCTGATTCCTTGCCAGGACCGGCTTCTTTAAAGAAGTCAGGAAAGCTGGATTTCTGCAGTGCCCTGTCCTCCCACACCACCTCCCCGAGAATGGCTTTCACCCACCACCCGCTGCCTGTCCTAGCAGGAGTCAGACCAGGTGAGAACAAAGCCATTTTCTTAGGGGGGCGAATGGGTGGATTGTGGGCAAGATGGGAGGCAAGGGACAAAGTTGTCTCCTTGGTAGGGCATGTCAATAGAGTCAACCACCTCGGTTCTGGCAATAGTCTCTTGCTGTCTCTTTTTCTCTCTTTCACTTCCTCTGTCTTTTGTTCCCCTGCTTTCTTCTTTTTTTCTTTTTGCCAAAATGGCTTAACACATTGATTGCAAACTGCGTTTTCAAGAATTTATCCTTAAAATGGCATATAAAGAAGAACGTTTTGATAAATCAGATTAATTTGAAAGCCACAGCACCAAGTTTGAATTGATAGCAGTCCAGTTTAATATATATATAGTTTCAAATGTTCATTTGAAAATGCTTTGGAAAAGGAGGCTTCAGAATGAATGGACAACTACATTTAAATATTTTGTTTAAAAAACTGGAATATTTAAAGGTTGCATCTAAGAAAGGCAAATATATACTATAGACTACATTTGATACATTGAGAGTTATCAGACTTCTAGTGGCTTATTGTTTCAAGTTGAAATACTTATCCTTGCTTCTCTAAGGTGTACTTGAAATTGAAGTAGAACCCTAAGCCCCATGAAAATAAAAATGACAAATGTATTTTCAGTACATTTCTTAAAATCTTTTAAAAGTCTGTATTACAGTATATTTTGAGAGTCTGTTTGGAGCCTGAATGGCTACACTTATTTCACTTCTAAAATTATTTTTTATTATTTTTATTTTTGTTATTTATATGCTGCCCTTCGAAGTCACTTTCACAGGGTGGTCTTGTAATGAAAATAGAAATAAAATACTACAACAAAAGTAATGAAATGCATATCATAAAATAACAGCATTAAAATGAAAACAGCAGATGGGAAAATGTAATGAAGTCCAATCATTGGAGAAAAAAATACCAGTTTAAAATGCTTAGGGGATTTAAAAAGATTTCCCCCCAGTATTAAAATCACATCAGAGCATGCAGAGAACCATAGGACTTCAAAAACACTAAAGTGCCAGCACAGAAAAGACACTAGATTTGTCTTCTTATCTGCCATTTTTTGTGATAGTGAGGTTATCCAAAGAAAGACGTCTAAAGATTTTGTCATTGTACAGGTAGGGTCATAAAGAAATAGGCATTTCAAAAACAAATACACAGATTTCTTGAAGGAGAGAGGAAAGGAAGGAATCCCTTGGGATTTTACTCTGCTAGTCATAACCAACTATAGGGTGCTCATCTCCATTTCAAGGGCCAGTGAGCCAGCACTATCCTAAGATATTTCCATGGTCATGTGGCCAACATGATGTCACAAAGCGCTGTTTCCTCCCCACTGAAGTGGTACCTATGTATCTACTCACATTCGCATGCTTTCAAACTTCTAGGTGGTCAGGAGCTGGGGCAAGAACAGAAGCTCACCCCATCTCACCCTTGGGTCTCAAACCCAACACCTAACCACTGAGTCTTTGCACCACTCCCAATTTCTTCAATTTCTTGAAGAACAGGTTATAACTTGCTTGACCTTTTCCTTGTTTAGGTCATGGCATATTCAGCCTTCAACCAAGGCATTTGAAGTCTGTGTGCTTAGATCAAATGAGCAGAGAATCTCTTTAAGTGTTATTTACAAATGCCTATGACTAGTGTTTAGGAAGAACCATGATATAGATGTATATGCTGGAGGTATTTAGTTATATTTTTGTAATCAACCATAAGCATAAAGTTTGAAGTTTAGGGATGCTGTCACAGTTTTTGATGTCTGGCTTTTCTTAGGATGATGTTGTGGTTCCTGATTTGTAGTGGCTTTATATCACTTACAGTGATGTACTGCATCATCTACTGTACTGTGCTGTAGAGGTTGCACATATGTGTGCAGTAGAGGGAGGGAAGAAATAGAAGAAAGCATTTTAATTTGAGTAACAACATATCTGATGAGGTGATTCAGGTAAGGAATAGAACAAGCAAGTTTAAAATACATTCCTCCAGTCTCTTATCTATATAAGCCACTAAGCTACACTGTCAAATGGCTTGCCCTGAAGCATCAAATAGGTTTTGTACAGACTACTAACATTTTAAACATTAGTAGGGTGAAGAGTTCCTTGCTTGTCTGTGTTTTGGATCCTGCCATGGATGGCAGTTAAAGAGACAATATCATTGTAAACCTAGTGCTAATCAAAGTGCATTGTCATAGAGATGTAGGACTTATGGAGTTGTTTTATGAGAATTAATGTCAGTGGTATGTTTGGAGGGAGGCCATTACTTGCTTGAGTCTCTACCAAGTCTCCACTTTGTATGAGCTCATAGTATAATACTACTTTGGTGATCTAACAGAATAAATTATTGTGGTGGGACTGATTTCTCATCTCTTTGTCCTGTAAGTTCTCAGACAGCAAGTGACATTGTATAACAAGCAGCTTTTCAAGGAGTAGGCAGTACAGGACTCCAGGTAATGGGTTTAAAGAATTATGTAATCTGTATTACAGAAAGAAGAAAAGGCATCATATTAAAGGAAGCGCATGTATGCTAAAATAGGTCAAGTGTTAGGCAAAAAAACCTTTCTGACCTGCCATTTGAAGTATACATTGGATACAGTTGATCCCAAGTTTGATTGAAAGCCATTAGCTAAAAGACATAATAATTAAACAAGCAGTTATTTTATAAAGGGCACCAATACTTTTTGTTGAAGGCTTACATTCTACTCAGACATAGTTATAGCATAGTATAGAAATCACATTTCAAAAACCTTTACAGGTAGTCCTCAACTTCTGTTCAAAATTACAACAGCACTGAAAAAAGTGGCTTATGATAATTTTTCATGCTTATGGATGTTGCAGTATCCTTATTGTCCTGTGATCAAAATTCAGACGCTTGACAACTGACTCATTTATGACAGTTGCAGTGTCCTGGGGACATGTTCTGACAAGCATAGTCAATGGGGCAGCCACTTAATAACTATGTTACTAAGAGCTGTGCTGGCACAGTGGTTAGAATGTAGCATTGCAGGCTAACTCACTGCTGACTGCAGCAGTTCGATTCTCACTGGCTCAAGGTTCACTCAGCCTTCCATCCTTCCGAGGTCAGTACAATGAGGATCCAGATTGTTGGCGGCAATATATTGATTCTGTAAACTGTAAAGGGCTGTAAAGCACTGTGAAGTGGTATATAAGTCTAAGTGCTATTGCTACTAATTTTATAACTGTCATGATTCACTTAACTGTGGCAAGAAAGATGGTAAAGTGGGGCAAACGTAACAACTATCTCACTTAGAAACAGAAATTTATGGGCTCAATTGTGCTCATAAATTGAGGACTACCTGTAGTCAGTGCTGACTTCAGTCCTGATTTCATATTCTCTAGTTCTGTCATTAACACATAGTTCAGAGCAAGGTGAGCTGATGAATCTTCCTATGCAAAGAATTGCCCAACAAATACACTTTGTTTTTGCAGCCCTGCAATTATCATCTCTGAAAACAAAAAAACAGTTTGTTCAAATCTCTGGATTTCGTTTACAACTGTTCACTCAGTCAGCTAGTCCAAGAACAGCAAATTGGAAATTGGCTTGGGGTGTCTAAATTAGTGAAAGAATTACAGCTCATTCCCCTTTTCTATATGCTTAATTTCTTACCCTCCTTCTAGTTGCCCAGTATAGCCTATATTTCATTGTTATGAATATCTGCTTTGCTCTCATCCTGATTCCCTATTCCAATTTCCTCCATCTGCCTAGTGTATAACTCTGTGTAGGAGGAACTTCAGCCACATACAGTAGGAGAGAGTCAATCCCCAGTACACAACAGCTGGTTTCTTGGCTGATTTCCCTTTTCCCTTTCCATTCTACAATGTGCCAGTAATTCCCAAAGAGAGGAATATGTTATGTACTTTTGCCCTTTTACACTTGGGTGTCAGTTAGAAGTTACTGATTTTAATGTACATTATGCTTTATAGAACAGTTTAAGAGACAAAGATGGGTTACTAATGAATTAGAAGATGGGAGTAGAAGGGAAGCATTCAAAAGAAGAAAGAAATAGATGAGAGCATATTAATAAGATATAAATGTAAGAAAATATAGCTACTTGTACTTCATTTTGATTTGGTTACCACTCTGAAATAAAGTACACAAGAAATGAGGAAAAGGACATCAATAAAATTTAGTAAAAATGTCAGAGGTACAAAGACATGTTCAGAAGCAAATGTATACCCCATTTTTACTGCATGTATAAGTGCATGATACATACATGGTTGTTGCAAATTTCAGATGTATAATGCATGCAGCTCAAACCTGCTTGCACATCTTTGCAAATGCTAACCTCTTTTGAAAAAGAGAAACTACCACTCCTTGTTGGGATTGTGACAATTGAAAAAGCTTTGAAAATAAGAATATGGGGATAATTTTTCAGCAGAGGCCTTGATGGCATAGGTAACTTTTGGGCTGTGGAAGCAGCATGGCATGGGGGTTGTTACTGACATCTCTTTCTGTCACTCTCTCACTCTTTCTCTCTCTGTGCTTCTCTCTCTATTTCTATCCATCTGTCCTTAAACTCTCCAGGAAGCCCCCGTGCCACAGCGTCGGCCCTGCATTTCCCGTCAACCTCCATCATCCAACAGTCCAGCCCCTACTTCACACACCCGACCATCCGCTACCACCACCACCACGGCCAGGACTCGCTGAAGGAATTTGTGCAGTTTGTATGCTCGGATGGCTCAGGCCAGGGCTCTGGGCAGGTAAGAGCCTTGCACCTTAGCCCAGGGATGCCGGCCAGTCCACCAGAATCCTGCCTTTTCTGCCTCTGTCTTCCTCTCTGTCTCCCTCCCAAACACTGCCTGCCTGCCTGCCTGCCTGCCTGCCTGCCTGCCTACTAAAGGCATAGGGAAATATGTGATACAGTAAGCAGTATTAACTAGTCCTGTGAATCTGGCAGAATGGGCCTTCTTTCCTTGAAATAACTGTCTGACTGTACTGGCTTGCTCTTGCCATCTTACCTTTACCTCAGAAATTAGACTGGATTACAAGGCCCAAAATTCAGGCTGAAGAAAACTAACTTCAGGGCAGCCAGAATATTTTTTTAAAAGGATAGATGAGAGAGATGCAGCATATTCAAAAGAGAACTTTCTCTTCTGTTTGACCTTACATGGGAACTGACTTCTGCAGAATGGGCAGGTATAGCCCAGTCAGGTTTTACTTTCCCTATCATCCAATTTCTCTACCCCAATTCTGTCTGCACCTTTTTTCCAAATAAGTTTCTGAAGGGTTTAAAGTCTTCAGAGCTCCTGAACAAAAGAGAATCCCAGAGGGTTGCACTGAGCAATGCATTCTAGAATGTTTATCACATTTGTGATAGTGACATGAATGGCAGGATCCAAAGATGTTAGGCTTTAAATACTGGAAAAGAACTTATAAACCTGGAAATAAGAATTTTTCAGAACACCCTAGAGTTTTGAAGTTTATGATCTTTAATTATATTTAGGGGAAGAGAGAGGAAAATTAATAAGCTTAAATATTAAATGTTGAGGCATGGGTAACTTTTTTATAATCACTTTTGATTCCAACTTACATAAGTAAATTGGATTGTACTTAAATGTTGCTCAACAATATGTCTGGCTCAGTTTGAGCAGTCCAATTGAAAGGCAACACCCCCTTCCCCATGACCTGATAGATAATAATTCAAGGTTCTGATGTTATAAACAAGCATACCTCCTCAATAATCCCTTTGTAGCCAACCTCTGTGAGCTGACAAGAGTCCTGAAAGAGAACCATTATTTATCTTTAACACCTTTCCCCCCACGAGGGATGAAAGTATTAGACCACAGTAGCTTCTATTCCTAAAGCAATTTAGTGCCAGTGGTGTACAAACCATTTAATATGGTAAGCCACCTTGAGTCTGACAAGTAGGCTGCGGACAAATTATTGTAATAAATGAATAAAAACTAAATTGCAAAAATCCAGGGGAGCAAGTTGATGGATCACAGTTGAAACAGGAATTTGTTAACTGTGGGTTTGTGGGAAAAGTAGCTATCACCTCTATTTCTTTAGAGGGCAAGAAAGTCAGGAGTGGTTAAAATCCTATGAGAAATTACTGTTTGCTGCTGTTTTTGTTTTATTGTAATCCATTGCCAGAATTTTTCTAAAATATTGATGCATCTGTAAGTCCTATTGCAAAATGTCTTGTAGAAGTTTCCTTTTCATGGCAGTTGTTAGCCTATTGTTTCCTGATCAGTGTGATTAAAAGAACAGTTATGAATTGGCCCTTTTTCATTAGCTTTTTTTCCTGTCCAGATTATGAATAATGTACTGAATTCCTGGATCTTTCATTTTTCTTTCCTTTATGTTATAGTAAAATATTTCACTACCCAGAAGAAGAAGAAGAAAAACCAGGGAAACCAGTCCATTTTCATTCACACAGATCTGAAATTTCTTATTCATAATTTGTTTACAGTTTCACTGAACAGTGAACAATGACATAAACTGAAATTTCAAACAAGCAGCTTTTTAAAAATCACTCAGCCTGAAAAGCCTCAGCAGTGAATTTCCTGTCTAAAGTGGAAAGTTTGATGATGGTGCAAAAGTATTTTATAGTACTTATTCCCTCCAAAAATTATAAAGTAGGTCTGAAAAAAACCTCAGGAGGACAGCACATAAAATAATTCAGTGAAGTCTGACCACAATATTGATGATTTTCCCATAAGAAATAAAGGAATCCAAAATGGCAATTGCAGGATAATAAGCTAGTATGGAAGCAGATCAGCTGGCATTAAGTCTGAGGAGAAGAGCCTTCAGCCATAGACAGGCCCATCTAAGCTAAAAATGACAGACTCATTAAGATTCCTTACCATGCTTTGTTGTTTACTCCAGCATAGCATATTACTCAGGATACTCACTGCTCTAGGAATAAAGTAATTCCTGAGATCAAACAGTAGTATTGTTAGTAGAACTGGATGTTGATGGCTTATGGTACTTTATTGTCATTCTTAGACTTAAGTAATGATTGAATTTTATGTTGGTTCCTGGCAGGGGTGGGTTCCACTTACCTTAGCTACCGATTTGCAATGGGAGTGCACATGTGTGCATGCTTGCTTTGCTCGCGCACGGCACTTCTGCATATGCACAGAGCGTCCGTGATGACTTCCGAGTAGGTAGGCGGAGCCTCCTGCCGCCGCTACTACTGGTTCTAACAACCGGTAGGAACCCACTATTGGTTCCTGTTTTGTAGAGCATTGGTCTGCCATTGAAAATCTAGATATTTCTGCTTCTGTATCCTCTGAGGACTTTGACCAAGCCTGGGAAGGCAATGGTTTACAAACTGCATGAAGTCTAGGAGCAAGTAGATTGCAGAAAAATCATGGGAATACATTAATTGTGGCTTCTTGACAAAGGATAACTCTGTTCAGGAGCTGGTAAAATCGCCAACAGCTTGTCCTCAGAAATTGTGGGCTGGAGGTTTATAAGAAGAGACTGGACAGTCACTTGTCTGAGATTGTAGATTCTTGAGCAGGGGGCTGGACTAGAAGACCTTCAAGGTCCCTTTCAGCTCTTCCTTCTATTCTAATTTTAAAATCATAAAATAAGCCCCACTTTCTTGCACATGTCTATAAAATCCTAATTATTAATGTAATATCCTTTCCATGGATTTTGTAGCAAGCAAAATCCATGGAAAGGATATTACATTAATAATTAGGATTTTATTTATCTATTTATAGGACAAATAGAAAAACTGTTGCTTCCTATAGACTGCCCATGGCATGGAAGAACCAATACAAGAAAATAATTGCCCCAAACTTCTAGCATGAGACTTTTGAATAATCAAAATTAAATATTTTGTACTAATCCAAACTCATTAGTTCTGTTGAATTATACAATTATATAATTGAATTTAAGTTAATATTCCACTGATTTGTGTTATCACAGCCAAATATTTTCTTTGTTTCAAACTCAAGCTCTCCCCAAGAATTTGGGAATTGTAAAGACAGTATCTAATTCTGAGGTTCCCGTCAGTGCTGCTGTTTGAGGTGTCAGAAATTGTTTCAAATGTCAGCAATTCAAATTCTTTCTAAGTTCTTGTGGTATAGTTCCCCAATAATAATTGGTGTACCACTCTTGATTCCTTCCATTTGTTTGTTTTCAAATTTTGATATTAGTAGTAGTAATAGCAATCATATTTTAAAATGTTACAGAATCCATGTAAATCTGGGTACCCACCATAATATCCTGTGCTCATTTCTAAGAACTAGATTCATACTTATTGTTTTTTAGATCCATGGTGGGCATTTTGCTGAGAAAAAAAGAATAAAGTCATTAATAATGAATATATAGCTCAGGCTGTATGTGGACAGTGCATACATATTTTCCTATAGGTTCATTCAATTAGGCATTGAAATCTGCAGACCCACAAAGACTAGGGGGAGGATCATGTCTTGGATGCAGCCAATCTAATCAGAAGAATACAGCTCATACCTCACAGTAGTGGTTGCTTTTGCATTAATAAGAAGTTTTCAGAGATAATGAATAATTCCATGAAGTCATTGGTTTGTTATCTCAATGAAATAGTCATTGTTCAGCCCTGCCTATTCTGTGGGAACAAAGGCAACCCCTTGATAATGACTCAGGCCTGACTTGTAATAAGAAAATAGAACAGACACATCTGAAAGGAAGAGATTGAGGACGTGGAAAATGTTTGATGTGGGAAATGTTTGGGGAGGTAAGGGGAAAATATAAAACTAAAGTATGATTTTGAAAAAGAAAGAAGGGGGCGAAAAATTGTATTTTAAATCAAATTAAAGTCCCTCCACTTCTCTGCCCCAAGAGCCGCCAGCAGATACTGCATCTTTAACGTTGCCTTGTCTCGTTCACGCATCACTGTATTTATGTTGTTCGCAGCCTAACGGTAGCGGCCAGGGCAAAGTCACGGGGTCATTTTTGCTGCCGCCACCTCCACCTGTGGCCAGACCAGTGCCCCTTCCAATGCCTGATACAAAATCCACCAGCACTAACCCAGAGGGCGGAGCGCCGACACCAACGTCACCCTGTAAGTGGACCCAAGTGTAACCCAAACCACAAAGCAAAATGGAACTTAGTCTCCATTTCCCACCCCAGGGCCCTCACTAGATGTCAAGTAAGGCAGAAATAATAATAAGGAGAGCAGGAGGAACAAGACTAAAAGATGGGCAATGAAAAGAAAACCAAAGAAGAATGTGCACAATAACAAATACAGGAAAAAAGAGGCACAAATGAGAAGAAGAAAGGAAAAAAAGGTGAATTGAATATAGACAAATGGGAATGAGAGGAAAAAAGCAAGCTATAAGCAACCGACAGATTCAGAAGGTGGGCTTGGGGCACCATGTTGTCATCATCAAGTCTTGTGCTTTGTGCTTATTTTTAAGGTTTAAACACCCCATCTGACCCCTTTCCTTAGCTGCCATTATCCCTTTACACCTTCCATCCCATTCCCCAGCGTTTAAAGATGCAGTAGCTGCCCAACTCCAACATGTTTATTTTTTTATTTTTTCATTATATTGTTGGTTGCCATGGTGGCTTCTTGGTAAATTTGGGGATTTTTTCAAGGGAGAAAAATAAATCATAGATAATTCTGAGAATAAGCAATATTGAGAGAAATTTGAATTTTGTAATGTGAGGAAGGGTTGTGTTTATGGATATTATGGTGCTTCAAATATAAATTATCACTAAGATCCATAGCAAGCTTTCTCCCATCAACCCAAATTGTGATCTGTGCTTTCTCTGGAAAGGGTAATCTGATGGAAGGAAGGGAGAAGGAGGAGACATTGGGAAACAGAACGTCCAGAAAATGGCCTTGATGTTTGATGATAAATAGAACCCAGACATTTGAGTGGGAGTGGGTAGATTAGAAATCTAGAACTTCTGTTCCCTCTTTTAGAAGGGCAGGTATCTCCTGGTGAAGAGTGGTGGCATTATGCAATATGAAACCTGTCTCCATCCTAGAAATGGGAATCCTACCAAATTGATTAAAAATGGGGTGGAAGTTAAAACTTCTAGATCTCCAATGAAGTAATTATTACCATCTTTCTTGGCTTCAAAGAGTCCCTTTGGAGATAAGGATTGGCTACAGTATCATTTTCTTTTTTGCTTTTTCTCCTTCCCTCCTTTCTTTTTCTTTTCTTTTCTACATCTGTGCTCATGGCATTACTCACTTTCACATTGTTCATAGTCTTCATTAAATTTATGATAATTTATGGGAGGGGTTGGGAATAAGAAGAAAGGGGTGGTGACAAGCTATAGACATAAAGGAAAATTCTGGAGCTACTGATCGCCATCTTCCTACTCTCACAAGGTGGTTAACGAAGGTTTCGGAAGGAAATGGAGTGTTGCAGCTGCTTCTAAGTTTGAAACTCAACCCCAGCTCTCATTAAGAACTGATATGCATGATCAGCAGGGACCAATATAAAGTATTAATGCTGCTCTGAGCCATATCAGATTGCCAGTAAGGTGTTGGTGTTGGTGTTAGTGATGAAGATAAATAAGAATAATTGTTTCTCAAATTTATTAAATATTTGAATGCTCTCCCTTCTTGGAAAAAAACCTCCTTATATGTAGGAAAAGGTCTAAAATCTCTCTCTTACATAATCCCATTTTGTTCATTTTTAACAGAGGCGAGTAAAATTCAACCCCTGTCTAGTAGTATAACCCCGGAAACAGCACAATAACAAATCCCTCATGTGAGATTTGTATTCATTGTGTAGCTCATCTCTTCATTCCTTTTGGTAGATGGAGGTCAACAAACAGAAATCTAGTCCACAGGCTTCCAGTGTTCCATTGAGAACACTGAGATTGAGAGAGTATTTCATTGAGAGAGTATGTGATGTAAATTGATTGCAGGCTAGCAAAAACCATTTGATTCTTATAGCCAAATCCTGAAGTCATGTCCATAAGCCAGGTCTTAAACTCACCAAACAAGAGCTTCTGCCTTCCCATCAATATCCTATCAGGTTGGGCAGTGGAGAAATCAGCTTTAATTGTTGAGCATTATTGTGATCAAAGGCTTAGTATAAAAGTGAAATGCCATACTTGGCTGTTTTCGTGTACTCCTGCCAGTATGTATGTGTATATATTACCATGAGATTTGTAGTACCTCTAGATAACATTTACAATATTTCATAGCCCCAGACAGGTTTTCAAATCGGAGATGAACTTGGGGGTGAGGGAATCTCCCACGTCCATTCCCTGCCCCTTATGTAGCTTCATCTAGAGCTCTGCCTTCTTCTGCCACCAACTAAATACCAAAGAGCTGAGCTTAGTTATTTCTGGCACACAGTGCTGTGCCCAGGAGAGGCATGCAGACCTAGAGACTCCATCTCCTGGCAGGCCCATACATGGTCATGTTCTGGAATGCCATCTTTCCTACAAATGGGTAGGAGGTCTGCTTGAGTCTACTAATAGCGGTTATAACATGGAAGCCCCCAGCCCCTCCAGGGATGCAGAGAAAACTAGGCCACAAAATGAAGGCTTTGGACCTATACCCAGAAAGAAATAATATGCCCAAGAGAAATGAGGTTTATGGAACAAAAGCCAGATTCTCCCCAGTATTCATCTCACTCAGTAAAACTTCTATACCGTAATAAAAGAATGCAATTCCCCTCAATAAAGGCACAGGGGACATTATGTATGATTTTATGGAAGTTTCCATCAAACTGTTGAAATTACTCCTGTAGTAAAGCTGGCTTTTTCTATCAATATCCTTAAATTCCTGTATCTCAAACAAACAAACAAACTAAAACAAACTAAAGAATTTACCATCATTCAAAGGAAGCCCCACTGACAACTAAGAGCTAGCTGTTCCATTCTTTTGTGTTCACCGACAAGAGGGTATTCTGGGGAGGGAAAGGTGGTGCCCATTTTTTTTTCTTTGGATTTTGCTATCTTGAGTCTCATCTGACGGGCCTGCATGCCCACCCTTTTCCATCAATGCCATCAGCCTCACCTAGTGGCCCTAACGGCCTCACATCTCTTTCCCCTCTAGCATTCTCAGCGCCAGGCTCCTCCTCCTCTGCCAACCGGTTTGTCGGCATCGGACCCCGGGACGGCAACTTTCTAAACATCCCCCAGCAATCTCAGGTAGGGGGAACCAGCTTCATAGGGGTATATGTGCTACAGTAGCCCAAATGTAGCTTGCCTTATGTGGGAAGGGGAGGGGAATGGCTCTGTGGAAGGGATGGATGTGGATCACCTCAGTTTTTTTCTATCTGTGAATAAGAGAGAGTTCAGTTGCAGAATAAAAATTAGGACTGAACATTAGAGATCTAAGTATTTACTCATCGGGTGTGCCATAAAGTCCAGAATTTACAGCAGAACTCTTTGGGAGATTGTCGAAAGACAGTCATGTTTCAGAAATTATGGCCTTCATTTTTCATACAAGAAACTGGGTTTCAAAGAGGGCCTTTGGCTTATGAGTCTCAATCTAAGATGGAATTTGAAAAGATTCCCAAGATGGAATATATTTCAGTGACAGGCTGGGGAATGGGGAAGATCCATCAGTCTGCTCAACTGCGTTCATTGGGTGCCTTTGGGCAAGTCATTGTCTCTGAAGATATGATGTATTTGTTGTTCATTTGTTCTCACCATGGAATGAAATGAAGTATGCCTCAAGACTACGCCACAGAGAGTTCCACACTGCTATTATTTTCATGCTCCTCATATCCATTTGGCTCTTCACAAAAAAAAAGGCTGCTAAGGGTCCAGTGACTTAGTGCTTTACGGCTGTTCCTTTTCTGCCAAATAGAAGGGAGAAATTGACAAAACACCAGTCAATTTCACTTCTCTGCTACTTAGGGAAAGCTGCAGAGCCCTGAAGTTAATTTTTCCCTTGCAGAATCAAGAAACAAATTAGTTCAATTTTCCTGTGGCTGTTGTAGGAACACAGATTTGAAGCTGCTGCTTTCAAACTGATGCAGAATGTTTAGTCTATATTCACATGGCAAAAAATCATGTTGATCATGATATGTATTTTACTCTCTATATGCAAACAGAGTATAGAAAGGTTGTATATGTGCACTAATCGTAATTGTCATCCATAGTTACCCATAAATTTTCCAATCTCATTATGTTTTGAGAAGAATATATCATCACTTGAACTGCCCACACATATAATACAGAATCATAGTTTAGCTTGTGGTTCATGGGCAAGAGCAGAATGTGATCCCTCCAGCTCCTCACTTTTCCTCAAGGTGTTTGGAATAAATTTCATCACCATTAATGACAGTTAATGTTAACTATTATTTGTTGAAAGAAGTACTCATGACTTGTGATATAAATTTGGTTAACTACAGATATTCAAGTTCAAATAATTAACAAGTTATATTTACCTTAAGTAGAAATAAAAATGCAGTTTATCTCAAGGAAAGAATGAAATGGACATCCATGCAACTTATTTCCATTAAGCTAAACTTTGTTTAATAATGACATCCCAATACTTCCTAAGCATTCAAGCAATGTATCTGTATGCCTGGGAGATGCTATTTCCAAATCTAATCATTAACAGCATTAGGGTTTTGTTTATTTCCATGAACAACAAAACATTAAAGCAATATGCAAAAATTAAAATGTTACCAGTAGAATTAAAATTTTTGAATTAAAATTTTAAATTAATGTTTAAGAAGGCAAAAGTAATTAAACTGTTAAAAATTAGTTGACAAAGGCAATTTATGGCACCAACTAACTCCACAACTCTGTGTTCCTTTGGGCTCCGCATGCAAGGCCGCAGAACCTTGTTTTAACCCATTTTCGCAAGTCCAGGAGAATGGGGCCTGCCTCACCTCTGAGGTAGAAAATCCCATAGGGCAGGAACAATGGCAGAGAAGGCTCCCTTCCTAGATCCCACCAGTTCCTTCAACTGACAAGGTCTGCAGCATACCTTCCCTGCCTAACTTAATGGGATAGGTCAATGTAATGAGATGAAGCCAGTTCTGTAAGTAGCTTGGCCCCATGTCATGTAGAACTTAATACTTCATAACCAACACCTTTAATTGGATCCGGAAGTAGAATGGCACCACATGTAGTTTGCGGAGCAGAAATGTTACATGTGCCCTTCTTTGGGCACCCAATATAGCTCATGCAGCTGCATTCTTCATCAGCTAAAGCTTCCAGATACTTTTCAAGAATAGCCCCATCTACAGCACATTGCAATAGTTCAGATGGGAGATGACCAGGGCATGAGCAGAGACCCTCCCTCTCCAGGTATGGGCATAACTAGTGCACAATACAGTTTTGAGCAAAGGTCCTCGTAACCATGGCTGCCACTTGGTCTTCTAGCAGGAGCCCTGAGTCCAAGAGACCCCCTCAAGTTATGCACCGGGTCTGCTGTGGTAGTGCCACCTCATGGATACAGAGGGACCCCCTACCCACAACCACTCATTTTACCAGAATTCACACTTCTTAAGTATGCACATATGACTGAAGAGTGTGGACTTTGTCCCACATTGTCCCATTCCATATTGAGTTTATCCCCCCCCCCCATCTTTGGAAAAAAAGCTTGCACATTTTAAAAATTAAAACTGAGTTTCCCTGGCACTGTGCTGCACTGGTCCTGTTTGCCCCATTGTTATTCTCCCACTTCAATAAGCCTCCCACTTTCAAATTATAAGCCTTCCTGCCCCTACCACACACTTTGATTTATTATGTTTTCTCTCAGTTCCACCAATCTAGCTCCTTCTGGGAGTAAAAAGGAAATAATCTGGCTGGTTTCTTGGTACCTCCCACTGGAATTATAAAGTCATAGAATAAGAAGCTGGAGACAATTGGCTAGTAACTAACTGATCCTCTAAATTATTGGGCAAAGTAGTTACATACATACAAGAGAACCTCCATGGAGGTGAAATAGAGATGGAGATGAAGGTAGTAGTCTAGAGTAAAAGGTTATTCCAAACAGTAATATCATTTGAAAACAAACAAAGAAGAAATCTGATTGCCATGCCCCTTCGTTGATATCAGCAGCCACAGAAGCTTTAAGTCACATCCTTATTGTGTCCAAGAGAAGTTCCTTTCTAAGCTCCACTGAGTGGTGACTTGAGATATAAATTTGAACCTTGCTCTGAGGCAAAAATGAGGATGAAGAGTGGACAATTCCAAGTCTAGAATTGTGTAGTCATTTGGATTATACCTTTCTCTAATACACCATTCAGTGTGACATTTGTGCTGAGCACTGGAAGATCACTTACCAGCTTTCAGACTTCCTAGGTTAGAGTTTGATCAGAAATTCATTCCTGAAACCAACTTCTGACTGCCTAGGAAGCTTTGCTCCACCATTACTGATACGATCCTTTAGCGAACAAAAGGATGGTTTTGTTTTTTGTGGTTTAAAATGCAAACTGAGTTTATTGCGCATTGTTTTTGTCACATATAATCACTGCAACTAGAAATCCTAACTTGTGTTTTCTCTACATGGTATTTACTTGTACAAGAGAAACAATATAACCCCGTGATGGCGAACCTATGGTATGCGTGCCCGAAGTGGCACATGGAGCTATGTCACCTGGCACCCGCGCCGTTGCCCATTCCTCTTCCGGGTTTCTGGGGTGCATGCGCACATGATGATTAGCTGGCCTGTGTGTGCGCGACAGTGCCAGAACCCGGAAGAGCTGGTCTTCAGTTTTCTGGTGTGAGCATGCTTGCCGGCCAAATGATCGGCATGTGCACATGTGTGCCACTAACCGGAAGACTTGCTTGCGTGCCGGAAACTGGAAGTACCTTATCCGGCATGCGCATGCCCCTGGGCAGCTCCTCTTCCTGGTCGCAGTCCTGATGAGCGCACACGTGAAGTGCTCTTTTTTTGGCACTTGGTGCCGAAAAGGTTTGCCATCAATGATATGACGTGAGAGACACATGGGAGAGGAATAACATCTAGAGGAGGAGGGAATAGTTCACAACCATAAAATTGCTTCCAAAAAATGAAGAAGAACCATGCTGTTTGTTCTCCTGATTTTTAATAGACTACACTAGCTCTGCCATGAGATAAAGTTGCTTAGAGAATGTACAATGTTGGGGTGCGGAAGATGACCCTCTTTTCAAACTTACATGGGTGAAAGAAGGAGTGTGTTGTTCAGCACCAGTGATATTATGGGTGGTTGCCATTAAGTACCATTGGCACTGTACCTGTTCACAGAGCATACCAGCCACTCTCAGAAGAGTAGAAAAAAACAGGGCAAGGAGAAAGGAAGGATCTGCATAGTTGTAGTTTCTGTGCAGCAGAGAATACCTTATAATGATTAAATAATAATTGTATTTTGTTGCACAATGAATAAAAATACTGGGTTGTTATATTATTTAGGGCGATCTTAATCATGCCAGTGCCACAACCAGAAGGGAAAATCTTGATGGTATGAAGGTTAAAGCAACAAAGAAAAGTTGAATACCATGGGGAGGGAACATTCCAAGTCCAACATGATTTTCCCCCCATTCCTCCTGTCCCACATAAGTCAGCTCTCAGCTTGATCTGTCTTTCCTTCCTAGCCTCCATTGCTCCCTGGTGGTGAATTAAGGAGCAGAGCAGAACAGGAATGAGTTTTGCTCCCCTTCCCAGCCCATAACCAATGTCACGTCTGGCCCGTCTGGTTTCCCTGAGCAACCAGACATGATGTCACACCCAGATGAACTTGGACTTGGGGGGCCAGGCAGGGAAACAATGGTCCAGAGCGAGGCTGGATCAGGGCCCAGCACAGCCGCAGGACTAGCAGGGGCACTTCCGCCAGCAGTTTCCCTACTTCTTGCTTTCTCCTTTTCTGTTTCACTGTTCATTTCTTAAATTATTTGCCTTCTTTTTTCTCCTCTCTTCCCCCCCCTCCCCTCATGTCAGTAAATATACTCC
>JANHFK010008019.1:101669-114895 GCA_036250565.1 Sibynophis collaris | reverse complement strand
ATTGAGGACCCAGTTTGTGGGGGGCAATAAGCTGACTTTGTATAAATATACAAAAGGATGAAGGCTATTGCTTAGCAAATTGTAAGCCGCCCTGAGTCTTCGGAGAAGGGCGGCCTATAAATCAAATTTAAAAAAAAAAAAAAATGGACCTGGACCTGGCAAATATATTTCACTCTTGTCTTAGCTGTAGGATTTTCATCAACTGTGCTAAACTTTGCAAAATGCATAATTTCTCCTCTCTTTTCCAAAGCAATCTTAGTAGAGCCATGTCTAGTAATATGTGTCTTGAGAGGAATTTCTGGACTTAGAAAGTTGATTCTAGAGAAGGGAGAGAGACTTGTGAAGGGGAAGTAGAAGCTGGTATTTATTCTGAGAAGAAAATAAAGTCCCCATTGAGAGATTGGCAATTAAAGAGCATCTGCTGTCCATCAGGCTTTGAAAAATGTAGCATGTGACATTGGCACTTCCTGTACCTGCTATACTAAATCTGTTGAGGCTTGTGGAGATTTCAAACAGGCACTGTTATCTCAGGATATTGCATCCTGAAGAGAGAGCTTCGGTCTGTGATGCCAGCCTGTTGTTCAGTACCAAGAAGAAGCAAAGCCGAGACAGAAGGGAGCTAGAGAGACTGAGAGCTGGAGAATGGAAGAAGTCCAATCTTCCCAGCAGTGGACACATAGCCCCTCCTGGTGGCCATTTTCAATGCTGTGCCCCCCCCCCCCCCCGAGAATCTGAATTATTTAAATCCAAGCACTTCCTGCTTCCTTCATTTGCTGCTCCATCACCATTGTCTCCATATTGCAGGTGGCAAGTGCGTCCACAGTGTGGCTCTGCTCCATCCCTTTCTGCCATTAGAGGGCAAATTGTGCAATACCTGTGTCTCTGCCTTGACTTTTCAAATCAGAAGAAATGTTGAACTTCCAGAGACCACAGAAATTTCTGTCACTGCCTGAAATTTCATGTCAGCTTCTCTCCCAATCCCTGGCTAGGCTGGAAGAAGGAACCATTTTTTAATCTCCTACTTACTTTGGGATTATTCCAGTTTTTGGGGAGGAGAGAAAGAAGATAGCTGCTGATCTAGGATGGAAAGGAAATGGAACAGCATAGAAGATGATTTCTAATAATGAGCCCCACTTATGACATCAGCTGGCTCTCCCTTTGGTTTGAGGGCATAGCCATTTTTTAGATCCCTGGATTACAGAGAGTTTGCAAGACAGGGCCAATATTGCTCACAATATTGTGGGATTACATATTGTGAGTACCAGCAGCAGTGATTGGAATTCTTCATCTCTAAATAAAATATTATATTCGTATATAACATGTAACTGCTAGCAATGACCTATAAGCTACAAATGCAATAGTTGAGGAGTCAGATGGTGTTTTTACTTGAGATAAAATTATCTGACGTTGGTAGTTCAAAATAAGCTTGTTATCTTTTTTGCCTCTGAGAAATGTTTGGTTTCTATTGAATTTACTGAATTCTTATTTAACATTTTCTTACTGATGAAGGAGCAGGCCCAGACAGGATTGCATTCATCCCTATGTAGCAGTCTCAAGAGAGATTGCATGAAAGGCAAGATAAATTGAAAGAGAAAACTTACATCATGTGATACGGAAGTACCAGAAGACATTCTTATCTAATTTCAGCAGAAAGGCTAGCAGTGTCAAAAGTCCCAAATTCAAGTTTGGTGTAGTACCAATAGATTTTCTTTAGTCATCCAGTTAAATTCCCACTTAGACCAAATTTACACTTTCTGCTTTTCCCAGCACCTCTAAGAGCCACCTACCATTTCTTGAAGTGAAGAAAATAGATTATTATCTATCATTTACCTCTTCATAAAATGTGCCTCCAACTTAAATTTTGCATTCTGCTTCAAGTTCTTCATTTTAGGTGCCTTAAACCCTTCCACGTGGTTAGTCCACAATGTTTTATTCCAGATTAGGGGAATTTCCAGCTCTATAATTGGGCACAGTAGCTGGAATGCTCCCTCCTCTCCCCCAGCAGTTGGTTTTGCCTTGTGTAGCCATTTCCAGTGGTGGGATTCTACCGGTTTGGACTGGCTCGGGCGAACCGTTTGCTCCAACTTTCAGCTGTGATCGAACCGGTTCTCTCTTTCTTTGAAGTGGGCCCACCTGTCCGCCCCTGCATTATACTTACCTATATTTCTGCTTCCAAAGCCCAGCTGATTGGGGCGGCAGAGTGAATTGCCGCTCCTTAGCTGTTTTCCTTGCTCTCAGCAACACAATTTTCTGCAAAGTGCACACGCACACACACACGAGCAAAGCACGCTCTCAGCAAACTGGTTGTTAAACCAGTAGGATCCCACCACTGGCCATTTCACTCTGGAGTCCTCTTTTTTCAGCTGATCAGCAGCTTCCTTAAAAAAAAAAGCTGATCTGACTATGGCCCATAAGGAATGGAGTCCAGCAAAGCCTCCTGGCCACCATTGTTTTCCCCATCTCTTCCACCAGTACATCTTAATTCCACCCTTATATCTCACAGTGGCCTCCCTTTCAGTTTCTACCCAGGGTGGCAGAAGAATACTCTCCTTTCTTTCCTATACTGTGCCCATTGTACTGCAGTGGTTCCCTTTTCCTTTTTAAATTAAACAATCTTTAATTTACAAGATAAGCCTGTTGGAAGGAAACTGTAATGCTTCTCTTTGTCTTCTGTGAATCTGAGCCATCCATTTAGATGGTTCGGTTACAGCAGAAGAACCTGTATCAATGTCAATGGAGAGAGGTTGTATAAAGGTTCCCATATGCATAGACATCTGGGAAAGCAAAGGAAAAGGAAAAAGAAAAGATGAAACAATCCCTAAAAGGAAAGGGCAGGCTCTGGGAGAACCATCCACACAGATGACAGCCAGTAAGGCTTCCCTGTCCCTTCATGGATTGAAAGGTAAGAAGTAAGGAGACAACCAGACAGGGCTTGGCCTTCTTTGCAGGGCCATAAGGAAAATACAATTGGTAAGCAGCAACTTGTCTTCAGCTTCTTAAATGAAAGGATGTGAAGGATAAAATCAGGTATTAAGCTGCTAATATATGTGGTCCATGATCGTATTTCATACTCAGCTCAATTTATCCCTCTTGACATCATTAGTTTGTTATTCTTTATTCTGCCAGCAACACTTAATGATGAAGGATGGAAGCTGTGGATCTCAAGATCCTAATATATTTGAATAAAGACGATAGAAAAGAAACAAACTGAATACAGAACTACCATTTTCAGTACCTGTAGTATGCTTATTATGCTGTCTAGTTTTGCCCAGTTTGAAATACATTCCTACAAATATGTAGTGTGCATGCAATAAAAATAGATGTATGGAATTATATGTGTAATCCCTGTGGATACACTCATCTGAGAATCAGTGCCGGCTACTGGTTTTAGCAACCTATTAAATTTATACTTGATGACAAATCTGAATGAAAATCTCAGGAGATTTCATTAGGTGACTGTTATAAGAAGGTGGTGGGCACAGTACTGTGGTGCAATATGAGTGGAAATCAGGGATTAAGTGTTACAGAGGGACAAATAATGGGCTCTATCAGATTGCCTGAGACTGAAAATAACAAAGTCACAAAGAGCCTAGAAAACCCATGGGGTGAATTTTAACGAGTTTTTCAATATCAGGTATAAGAAAAAGAAAGTTTATCAGAGTCTCAATTTTAATTCTGCCTCTCTCTTTGTGTCTTCTGGTCCAGTCTTGGTTCCTCTGACAGGATCTTCAAGTGAAGAAAAATGATGATGATGATGATGATGACAACAATGATATTTTTTCACTCAAGCCCTGCA
Organism: Sibynophis collaris; assembly: GCA_036250565.1. NCBI lineage: Eukaryota > Metazoa > Chordata > Lepidosauria > Squamata > Sibynophiidae > Sibynophis > Sibynophis collaris. The sequence continues at coordinate 111,099 of JANHFK010008019.1, read as the reverse complement.
AATCAGAATCTTCAGTCCTTAACCTATATCTTCACTGAGCTGCTCCTCTTCAAAGAAAAGTAAGAGACATTGGGTAACACAGATGAGAAGCTTAAAAAAAATTATGTTGGACCTCCCTGATCCAAAGCAGATTTTGCATTTGCATAGGAGAATCTTGTCTTCTCAAAGAATATCATCAACTCACACTGAAGTAACTCTCTGTTAAAATAATGTATAAACTAGTTCTGGACAGGCCACCCAAACAATGGTGTTTTTTTGTTTTGTTTTGTTTTGTTTAAAAGGGATTTTTCTTCATTCATCATGGGCAAAGAATAACACTCACATCTTCTAGTCTCAAATCCGAAAACTGTCTCAAGATTTATGAGGGATTATGTTTGCTGGGGTATGAAAAAGGAGATTGTTCCCTAGAGATTTGTCTATTTATTAGCCTAAATCCAAGGTGAATTCTGAATATGTTAAACAAACTAAGAGCACTTGCTTAATCAGGGCTTGAGTCCCTCATTGCTTTGAAGAAACACCTGCAGAGATAGGTGGAGGCTGCAGGCAAATCAAATTTGGTCTTAGTTCCACTCAGTGAGTAGGCCAATTCAGTGCACCATTGTGGTTCAGATCTGGAAATGGTTTAGATTAAGCATTACTTCTCCCACCAAACATATGTTCCCTTGTTAACCAAATTAATATTGCATTTCTACAAGTGAAAACAAAGCAAAAGCAGAAACACTCCTGAATACCAGATGCGCCAACTGAATTCCATTCCAGAGCAAGGAATAAATTCCTCTTCCTCCCTTCCCTCCTCAAACATGCATGCACACACTGACCCCAGCACAAATCTTTGCTGATCTTGGTATCTAGTGCTTCCTCATATTCCTTGCTCTGAATGAACTTTTCCTGCATCTCAGAAAATACAATGTCTGGATTACATGGAAAATATTTCCAGTCTTATTCTGCATGAACTGGAATTCCTTTCCCCATAGTAACAAGAAATATGGGCACTCTTCGGTTCATGGTGACAAGTTAGATTTGACTGGAAAGTGTTTCTCTTTGAAAAGAAACACCTTGCTGCTATTGCAAATGGACAAATATTTAGGATAGCACAGTATTCATTCTTATATAAATAATAATAAAAAAAGATTAGCAAGGCAGCAAAGGGGCATACTTCAGTTGTACCCCAAACTGACCATTGGGGCTAGAGTAGCTAGCTCAGACAGGTACGTTTCGTCAGAGTACCCAACCTAGTCTAGGCTTTGGCCTTGTGAGATTGTGGGTGTCTGTTGTTACTATGGTTTGATACTTTTGCTGATCCCTTTTCTCCACTTCATTTTCTTACTCTTTGAGTTGTTGCATTTTCTTTGGCTTCCTCTACATACAGGTGACACCACCTATTAAGTACAATTGGGTTTTGTTGTTACTGTTAAAACAAACAAAAACAAACATCTTAACAGTCACACAGCAGACCATAGCGCAACAAAATGAATTGTATATAATTAGAAATAATGGAGGCTGCCTAATAGGTAGTTATGAGGGTTTGACACTACCATCTGTACACCATGTGCAAATGCACACATGTGCACCAGATCAGTCACACAGTTCCATGCACTTTCCTCTTTCCTTGTCTCACACTACAACAAAACCTGTGAGAAAAACCAGCATCCCTTTCTGTTGTGCACCCATGAGATGATGTCTCTTGTTTCTTTTTCCAGCATTTTTGATAGAAACCTGTCCTTAGCAGATGCTGAAGTTTAGGGGACAGGAGCTTTGCCAAATTCTGGAGTTTACCTCCCACGCTCCATTGTTCCTATTAACTATGCTCACCTCTGCATGAGATATCATTGGTTCTTCCTGGGCGGCAGTGAAGTTCTATATCAGAGTAAGGGGTAAGGATAGGGATGAGGAATTGTCTGGTTTGGAAAGGGCCAGAAAGTAATGCAGGGAAGAAGGTTTCTGTGCAATTAGTCCAGAGCAATTATATTTAGGCACATTAATTGTAAAACCTGAAGTTGTGTTCCAAATGATTAATTTGATCTAGAGAATCTCCTGAAGCTGTTCTACTATTTGCTACAGTAATGCTCAGTTGATTCATGGAGCATCCCAAGGATTTCTGGAGCAGAGTTAGTCCAAAAGAGACCTGCTGGTGAGACCAAGAATCTGCACCCTTGTCCAAGTGCAATGATTTTCTAGTCCCAAATGGACAAACAGGGTTAAGGAAGGGAATTTGAGGGTTGCAGATTTGCCTCTCTCCTCTGCCAGCAGTAGGCTCTCATGCTTATCCTACAATCCACATGTCAGAGGAATGTTCTGAATTCCCCTGTCCTGTACACACATGCAAATGGACATACACCAGCAGACACTCACATCCAAGGCCTGCTGTTGTGGAGGATTCATAGAGCCTGACCTTGCACAGCTGCAGGACAGCTGTTCTATAAAGAAGGAGGTCTTCTTTGTGAGGAAAATTGTAATGGAGTGAGCAGCCTGCGTGTAGATATTTTGGGGCTGCCACAAAGAGGAGACACTCATCTGATGCTTTAGTCATTGGTGTAAACCAGGTCTATTCCTGTAAAGTAACAATGGAGACCTGAATTTCATGAATTCTAGGATTAGCATTCTACCTGCTGCTTCTGTCATACCACAGGTCCTCTCACATTAAGTTCTCTTAACATTATTCCAAAATCAAGTATAATGTACCAGAGATGACATTGGAATAAAAATTCACACCATGATTGTTGATCTCTCTTTCAGCACTCTGAAAAATGTCTACTCTATAGCTTCATAGAGTGAAAGATAGAGCCAAATCAGTGATATGGGCAGAATTTGGATGCAGCAGCTACAATTAGAACATAACCCCATTCCTGTTATGAAAGCTTGTAAACTGCTCAGTTTACAAAATGCCCAAAGCACGTGTTTCTTTAAGCACACTAAGCCTGGATGTATTTTGCATTTGCGGGCATTGATACAGTTCCTAATCTGGCAGCCTTAAAAAAAGATACCCTTAGACTATTCAGCCTACCCGTTCACTACCTTTTTTGGCAAAATATCAACATCAAGCACCTTTTCTAGTCTGATTGCACTGGAAAGGATTCCAACGTGTAATAAGGCTTGGGGATGTGCTAACATTAAACATGACTCAAGCTGTAGCATTTGAAAGGCTGCATTATTTTTATTTGATTTGGTCATAAGAACATTTGAAACATTCCCAGATTGAAGAAGATTATGCCCTCACTACCCCAAACATATCCAAGGTTCTGTTTCCATTAGGCTTGACAATTTCTGAGCACAAAATCTTCTAAATATTATATTATGAAGATCACAATAGTCCAGGTGGCCATATTTAATATGCAGAAATCCAGACCATCACTAGATTGCCTCCAAGACCAGTGGCCACCTGGCATTTTGTAGCCCAAATAGATATGTTAGCCCTACAAGAAGTGATACTGCTCCATTCCTTCAGTTCTTAAATATATTTAGTAAGCTCATTCACTTAAGACACTGATTGCTTTCCTTTTAAGTAGTCCAATAATTTTACTCAATTGCTTGAAGCTTCTGACCTTAATGCCCAGCATTGCTCAGAATGAGTTCCCTAAGATGGATAGATCTGAAAAAAAGTAGGAATTGCAGGAATCCAGAGGTGGGTGACCACCAATGAAACAGCACTTAAAATGCTTAGAGGGTGGCTGGTAGGGGAGTAGAAGTTTACTGTTATTTAATTCTGAAAAAAGAAGCTTTAAATCCTAACAGTGCTTAAGCACTTATTTAATACTTGGGATTTTTAAGAGGTAACAGATGAATAACAGTAGCATGTAGGTGGATAGATGGAATACCAGTGCCATCTATTTACATGTTACCTTGTTAGAGTCCTAAAAGAAGGGGTAAATGTAACCCCTGGGAATGAATCCATAAGGGGTGACATGCAGAAGTTTCAATTTTGGTGGCTTACAGATATGGGCAGCAAAACACACAAAAACTTTTGTTTAAAAGGGGGAGGGGATTTTAAAAAACAAAATATATATTAGGGGTTTTAAAAGAACCAATTTTGTTTGCATTGAGCCAAGTGCAATGGAGTGCATAGTTTTAATATCTTTGTATGTTAAAGATTGTTAAGAAGAAGAGAAAAAAATCTATTTTTGTTGCAAAGTCCTCTGTTCTCAGGGACTCTAAATAAATTGAGACAAAAGAAAAACCCACCTTTGTAAGTATGGGGAAAAACTTTTTCTGTTTATTTTTTCATTTGTCTATTTTTCCTTTTTCTTGTTTATTTTTTAAATTCTTTTTAAAAGATCGATAATAGTTGAGGATTGGTTGTTGTTTTTTCCTTTTCCTCATTAGTTTTGTCATTTTATGGGAGGGCTGAAGGCAAAAGTTTTGTCATACACAAAAATAAACTTGTAAAAAAAAACACTGTATCAGGTTAAAAAAATTGAATACAATTACAAAATTAAAAGTAAAGAAAAAACTAAAAAAAACCTAAGTTGAAAAAAATTAAAAATACAAAACCTGGTGCTTCTTACAGTATAAAATACATTAAAATCTCTTATTATACATAGTTTATGAATCAATTAATTGTTATCATAAAGCACATTTTAGGAAACACGCATTATCCCTTCTTTATGTTTAGCTGAAAGGGGCAGCGGGCTTTGCGGTCAAACGCACCAGCAGCATCTGGCAGCTTCTCATGGATCTTCCCGGGTTGCCGAGCGAGATGGATGATGGTGAGGTTGCCATGGCAAAGGGGGAAGGTTCCTACTGGAACAGAGGCCATCTTGGGTAGACTTTGTTTCTCTGGCTCCTTTCATCCTTTTGGCACCTTTCATCACTGCCACTGCACATCCTTCTCTTCTGTGTTTTTCTTCTGTCTTGTTTTTCCCCCTAAAAGAGCTAAGCAAAAGTTGACTAGGTGTTTGGCCTTCATTTCTATCCCCCACCCCACTTTCTTGTAAACCAGCCTAATTGCAATGTTGGGGAGTTTTCCCTTCTTTTTAACTCTGTCTCACATATGTATCTATTGCTCAATGGCTTCTCTTTGGAACGAGGAGCTGATCTATGAATTCACCAGCATCCCTTCCTTTGAATTCCTTACATTCCTACCCCCAGTTGTAACTCCTGCTTGCCCTTTTTCACAGCCTTCTTCTCTGTTGAGAGGAATCTTTCCTCTCGGCTCCTTGTGAAATTGCAAGGCAGAAGGATCTGTGTGTAAAGCAGGAGCCACACTCAGATCACACCCTGCACCTCACAGAGCATGGGAGATTGACTGGAGAAATTTCTCACTTCAGGGAAGGACCAAGATGGATGACTTTGCCTTACTCTCAACATGCTTAACTGGCCAGCTGACATAGTGCCTTTGTAAACCCATCTTTTGTTGAAACAGATGGACCATGTGCTCTGCCTGGGGAGCGGGTGCAGGAAATTCCACCCCCTCCTCCTGTAATCCATGTGCTTAATATAGGGGAAAGCAATAAAAGCCTAGGCTTGACCAGCAAGAGGGAGCTACTTGGGCTAAACTTGGTGGTACCTAGTCCTCTTTGGCCTGGCTACTGCTGCCCCATCCAAAAGAGAGGGTGAAGGAAGCATAACTCCAAAATAATCCTGAAGACCATACAAATCCTTTCCCACACACTCCAAAAGCATGTCTGCACTTGGGCTTCTCTAATCCCCTTTTCTGGATCCCTGAGTCCTCTGTTTGCAGGAAAGGGTGGCTGCTCAGTGACTTTCTCCCCAGTGATGCTCCGTTGTGGGTTCCCTTGCTGACCCAGGAGGATGCTAAGGTTCCTTAGGGCCCAAGACAATTTCATTTGGTGGGCAGTCATCTTTGCTGCGTTTCTGCCCTATAAATGTATCAGCATCCACTTTGCTGTCCCTTGAGCTCTTGGTTTGGAGAAGTCAGCTGTCCCCTGTTTGGCTGCCAGTGGGCTGGTAGTGAGCCTCAGGCCCTGTTTGCTACGGAGCTGCTTCTTCCTCTGACCTTTGCTTTAGAAGAACAGTTGAGTCCTTCTGTCCTTCCTTTCACAAGGTACCTTTGACAACCCACTTGGCTTCCCCCTTTCATGCCCTCCATATGCCCCCCTCCCCATTAATCTCAGACCCACATCTCTCGCTCGGCAGTAAAACCTTGAGATCCATGAAACTGCAGCTTCCCAGACTGCAACCTACCCCTGCCCCTTTGAACAAGTTTCTTCCTTGTTTAAGAAACGCAGTATATATATGAGTACAGTACAGTATATATATATAGTACTAATGGAATTTGGTGTGCTTTTTCTCCTTATCCCTGACTCCCTTGCCTCTTTCCCTGGAACCCCCAACCTCCCTTTGTGTCTTTCAGTCTGTTTTTCCAAGCCCCCCTCCTGCTGCTGACCCCACCCCTCTGCACTTGAAAATAAAGGGTAGCTCTTTGTCTGTTTTTGTTCTTTCTAAAGTTTCTTCCGTGTCTAGCAGAATGCAGGTAGCCATATGTTATAACTGTCAATATTGCTTCACAACAAAAAAAATATATATAGGAAAAAAGAAAAAAAAGAAAAAAAAAAGAAAAATCCGAACTGTTTTATCATTTTTGCCTGATCTTTCTTCGGCTTTCTCCATTGGAATGGCTTATTGTGTTATGTGAATTTTAAAAAATGAAATAAAAATGTTTTAAAAAAAATTAAAAAACAAAAAAAACCATATATTTTAAAAAACAAAAAAAATCATCGGCTTCCCTCTTCCCATTCCCACCAGTTCCTTCCTCAGAGCAGAGATGGGAAGCCCAGTGGAGGGAAGTGCCGAGGGCTCCAAGATCATGTTTCTGTGTCTGTATTGGTGGGTGAATGGGGGGGTCAGTTTTCCTTCTTCCCCATTCCCCTGCTTTCTGGAGGAGCTGCTCAGAAACATCAAGATTAGACTCATTTCTTCCATATTCACATCCTGTCAGCATTTTGGTCAAATTTAAAAGTGCCTAAGAGGTATATATATGTATATGTGTGGAATACATACATACATACAGACATATATATATATATATATTCAGCAGAGAGTAGTTCCTGTTTATTTGGGACTGAGCATCTTTGTGTCATGTCTGCTGATGTGCTGAGAGGTGGCTGCTGCTCCTCCTGTTAATCCTTTGCGTACCTTCTTGCAACCTCTTCTCTGAGGCACTTTTCTCTTTGCAAGGCTCACTTCTGGCTGAGGAGAAAAGCACTTTTGCGGAGACAGCAGGAAGGTATGCCCTGGGCAGGGAGAGGACTTAGCACTATTTACCTTTATCCTCCTTTGCTCTTAAATCAAACTCTCCTTCCCTCTTTGTTGATATTTGGCTAGGGCAGCCTAACAATAAAAATATGGGCATACTGCTGTCATATCTAGTGTGACAGGAAATATTAGTGACAAATTTCACTTTTGCCTTTGAATAGACTTATTTCAAAGGTTGTTTAGGCACCTATGGGTTTCCAAAAACCTACAATGTGTTTGCCAGAGACTGCTGTGATCTGATAAAGGGGCCTAAGGATTAGTGGTTTGAAATCCTGGGAGTTCAGCAGCCATTCCCAAGGGAGGATCTAAGGAGCTCAATGCTAGGAGGAAAGACACCTTGCTCCTGTTTCCCATGAAGACTTGGAGGAGCATCCCTTCCAAATGGTTAACTGAGATGGCAAGTAAGGCCAACAGGCCTGCTTTGTTCCCCAAATCTTCTTCCCTAAGTTTTGTTGTGTCTTCCACTTCTTGCAGAGGTAAATGACTCCCACTGATGCCATTCTGTTTTTCCTTGACCAGGGAATATGACCACACTCCCTAACGCTACAAGATCTAGTGCAAGACCACTAGAAGGCAGCATAGACCTATAATACAGAAAACACTAACCTTTGGGTGCTAGCCAATGGCCATCCAGATTTTTGCAACCCAGATATGGTAGCCCTAAAGAGCGTTTCCATCTCTAACCTACTCAGGATGTTTACAGGAAGGGCTCTTTTATCCCTGCAGCAAGAACCCCCATTTTTACTTAGTCCTATGTGGATATTAAGATAGCAACTCTCCATTTTGGTACAAGGACAGGGGGCCCTTTTGTAAGTTTTCCCAGAAGTGTGCCAAGCTAAGGTGTCCCACCTGCCCAGTCTAGACTCAAAATGCACATATCTCTTTCTACCCATGTCAGCCTGATGCTTCAGAGCAGCCATCTCCAGCTCTTTCCCTTGACCCTTTAGTGCCCTTCCGCTCCTTATGAAGCTGTTGGTTTGCTACTGGTTTGGTTCTGAAAGCAAAAGGAACTCATAACCCTGCAGCCGAATTAAGGGAAGTGCCTTAAAATGATGCCTTTGCTGCCACCAGCGAACAAGTTGAGACAGGAAGAGAAAGCGATCAAACTTTATGCATCCAGCTTCAGAAATGTGAACAAAATATGTTTACAAAGATTACAAGCAAATCGCCTCCAGGTGGGGTGGGGGCTCATGGGAGCCCCTCGGTTGCTAGCCATCATGACTTTCTACCTTTCCCCGCCTGCAGGTTTTATACAGGGGAAGAAAGCTCAAGTCTGCAGAACAGTTCCTCTGCTAACCCGCCTGCATTGCACGTAGCTTCCCCCCTCTCACCCTCACCCCAAAGAAGGGAACCAGCAGCTGTGATGTGGTGGGTCAGCTCCTCCAGCCCCAGCCCCTGTCCCAAATCAGCCCTCGGCACTACCCCTCCCTCCCCAAGTGCCACTCTCCGAGCGGGGTGTAATACGCATGTATTAATTACAATTTTTCCATAATAAAAGTTTATAGATGCAGCACCTTCTTTAACTGATTGAATTAAAGAATGTTATTGACTGTAATTGTCTCTGTTTGTCTTCCTTGAAAGAGAGAGAGTGAGAACACTTGAGAGAGAGATTAATAGCCATGGACCCCGATGTAGAAGGGTATTTGTTTGTTCCAGAAGCCCACCTCTGGCATTCCTTAGCACTGACACCAACCATTTGACCTTCATCTCTTTCATGTAAAGCACAAGGCTTTCAGGCCTCAACATTAACATCATTAGATTTAAACCAATTTCTGATACAAGTGTAAATCTATTTTTGTTCATGAAAACCCCAGCACCATGGTCTGAAACCTCTAATTGCTTCAAGTGGGAAGTCACTGTTAATGCGACAAAATGATTGTGGTCATCTGAGGAATTGGGAAGTGAAAACAGCAGTATGTAAAGGTAGATGGTGAGTGCCATTTTTGGCAACTAATTCCAACTAATTGGAGTAAAAGGGGAGATTTAATCCTTTCTTGGGATCTTCTTTTCAGCACAACCGCAATTCCAAGATGTATTTCTTAGCAGGGTTTCTGGTTCTTTCTAGTTCCTTTGCCTGGAATTCAGTGGGGTGGTCCTCCATTGCATGGTGCAATAGCACACCTTTCATCTTCTTTAGAGGGAAAGCAGCTTCTGAAGGGCAATGGGATCAAAGCAAGCAGTACAGGAGGTGGGATTCAATTTCTAAATATCCCCCGTT
>JANHFK010008019.1:47643-58321 GCA_036250565.1 Sibynophis collaris | reverse complement strand
TTAATGGCCCATTGGCAAAGGTGGGGGCTGAGTTTCTGCTTCTCTGAGTAGAGGGGTGAATGCTAACTTCCTACAAGAGTCACTGAAAAACATACAAAATAAGCAAGATGCACTGAGATGATGTATTTGGTTTATCTAAAACAGCTTACTTGTCTGATAGATCCATTGATCTTGTAGTATTCTCCATCTCTTCAGCAGTAAAGCCACTACTTCAGTGAGACCAGTTCCCATTGTGATTGCCATATAAAAGCTTATCATGACTGGAAGGAAAAAACCCAGTGAGTGATTAGATGCATAAGGCATTCCTAGCATCATTTCTATTCTAAAAGATACACTTTTAGGTAAAGAAATGACCACAATGTAGCAAGGGCTGAGGAGTGAATAGCACAATGTTGGAATATAAAGATGGAGAATGCTTTGCTCCTAGGATTATTGGAGGGGGAGGGAAATGAACCACTAGTCCAGCTTAGTCCGGTTTCTATATGAATCCGGATTAAAAAGAACAGGATGATATTGCTATACTTTTTATCTCATAATGTCTGAAAAACTGCAGTGGTTTTTGGATTTTTGGGTGGTCCAGTATAAGTGATGTCGTCTGGCCATTAGAATCCCATTCAAGTGACCTGTAGAGAGGGAAGGATTAGCTTCAGATTGCCTCTCTTGAGCTCCTAGACTAGAGGAAAGGAAAGGCATAACTCTTAACAAATAATAAAGCTAGAGATAGGAACCAGAACTTGGTTGGGCTTTCCAGATAAGTTCTGGGATACTTTCTTCTACCTTTTTGTATTTGTGTGTCTGTGAGCATAAAAATACATAATATGATTTCATCTTTTCTCTCATTTTCAGAGGATGAACTTCTTGTACCTCGTGGGTGTTTTCCTGGCTGTCCTTCCAAGCCTTCATGCTGGTTCCTCCCTACGCTTCATTGCAGTTGGAGATTGGGGTGGACTCCCCAATGCACCTTTCTATACTGCTCGTGAAGTAGCCGTGGCCAAAGAGATGGGGCGAACTGTTGCTTCACTGGGAGCTGATTTCATCTTATCTCTTGGAGACAACTTTTACTTCAATGGAGTGACTGATATGTATGACAAACGTTTTCAGGTGAGGAGCATGAAAACACCATCAGGGCTCTCTGAATAATGTTCATGTGCAATTCTAATGTGCATCTGGTTGGCATTCTTCAAGGTCCACCTCTTATGTAAAGTATATGTCAGGTTGAAAGGATCAGGAACATAGGTTGAGTTGTAGCTCAGAAAGATTTATTGCTCACACCCATACACAAGAATCTGGTCAACTAGCTGTCAGCACTAAATTGGTGCAAGATAAGGAGTGAAGACAGAAATTAGAATATGAAGCAAAATTCAAGGAAGTCTTTGCTAACTTATTCCATTAACTATTATTTGACAATTAGAATGTCTACCCAGGCACCATTTTTGCTCATTGAAGCATTAACATACCACACTACAAATGTTCTTGCCATTACTGCTGAGTTATCCTCATCAGTCAACCAGTGTTCATTTTGGTTTTCATTAACCACCATAATTGGCATGCAGACAGTGTTCCTGCCCAGGTTCATGCTGGCCTTTAATTCCATGGTAAATTAAAATGAAGTTATCTTCTTAGTGGGGAGTAGCAACACAAAAGATGACTGAAATGTTACTGAGGCATCATGATGTCTTCCCTTCAGCAGAGACAGGGAATTGGGAAGCAGAATGAGGTGGGAGGTCCTGCTCCTAGGTTCACCTTCAAGATCAGAATTATACATACTCTTACACATATTTCTTTTGTGTAATGTTTGGCTAAAGGTTAATCAATTGAAGCATATGAATGACAGGGAAGCAATCTCCTCCCAAATAAATTTAAATGACATTAGTCAGTGGGGGATTTTTTTGCTCCAAAAGAGGAAGCAAGTATTCAACACCTCCTGATGTCTTCACCAAGCAAGATGTTACAAAAGGTTGCTTGGGAGGATTATCGAGAAGGGGAAGAAACAGATAAGGGGGGGAAATATTTACTTATTCAATTGAAGGAACCTATTTACTCAAAATCCTAAAATTTGGGAGATGCGGATGCACATTTAAATAGATTACATCTTGCCAGATCAATAGAAAAAGAAAACCATTTGTGTAGAAATGATAGAGGAGGTGAAGACATGAAATTGATAAAAAATGAAAGATTTCAAAACCTTGGGATTATGTGTTTGTTTCCTGTATTCAGAGAGCAGAAACATTGCAAATATGAGAAGAATAGAATCAAAAGAACAAGGGATAAGCTTGAACAATGGGGAAAACTCATGCTCTGGTATAGGAAAAAAAATTGTTGATGCTTCTGTCTTGTAGCAACATGTAACCAAATTATGTGAATTACCTCTGTAGAAATTTGTATGTAGGGGGGAAAATTGCTCAATCATTGCATTGAGAATGGTAATAGTAGGAAAAAAAACTATACAGGAATACTTCAGAGATATTGCGATTTTGGTTCACAATAAAGTAAATATCGCAATAAAGTGAGTCACACACATTTTTAGTTTCCTAGTGCATATAAAAGTTATGTTTATGCTATACTGTAATCTATTAAGTGTGCAATAGCATTATATCTAAAGAAACCCAGTGTACATACGTTAATTTAAAAAAAATACTTTATTGCTAAAATGCTAATCATCATCTGTGCCTTCAGCAAATCATAATCTTTTTGCTGGTGGAGGGTCTTATAAAAAACCCACATTATTCACATAACGCAACAAACTGAAGTGCAATAAAGCAAGGTGTGCCTGTACTGCTAAAGATTTATGCACATGGGTAAACATATTCCTCCCCCCATAGGAAGATGGGTGACTAGGAAACCTTCCTGGGATTTTCTTCTTCAACTATTTACAAATGTGCAGCTTCTACCCTCCGAGGACAAAACCTTATTTGGGAATAAGTTTGTTTTAGGAAACAGGGCCCCTTATATAGGAACAGTCTGGCTGTTTGGGAGGGAGGGAGCTTTCGCTTTCTAGCCATCAAGAGAAGCTTCTCCAGGGATTAGGCAGTTTCTAATCACTTGGTTGAGCTCCCTTTTGAGTGGAAGGGTGGATTTATCTCTGATATGGCATCAGATTGCAACTGAACATCCCAAAGAGGGTGGGAGGCAATCAATCAATAACTGAAGCAAATTCCTTGGGAAAAATCCCATTTTGGGCCTGTGACAAGTCCTTTCTTCCATTAGAACTGGACAGACCTCTTGCAGGGATTTTGTAGGCAATGATGACCCTCTTAAAAAGGCAACATGCTTCCCCTTCATTAAACCTCAGAAGAAAAAGTTTAATTCCTGAAGAATCCACCTAGGTTCAAATGCAGAAGCTCCCTACTAGTTTTTCCTAGGGGGTGTGATGGAGCGGAGCCATCAGTCCCTAAAGTTACAAAGATAATAATAAGTACCCCGGTCAAGGAACATTTTCTTAAGTCAATGACCCCAACCTGATACAGGTAATCGTCTACTAACAACCATAATTAAGCCCAATTTTTTCATTGATAAGCAATACAGTTGTTAAGTGGAGTTGTGTCCCATTTTATGACCTTTTTGCCACAGTTGTTAAGTGAATCTGGATTCCCCTGTTGACTTTGCTTTGTCGGAAGCCAATTATTGTAAAATGGCTAATTTTTGTGGTACCTAGAAAAATCTTGACATTTTTACCAGCAGTTGATACTGTGCAGAAAACATTTCTTCCTCTTTCTTGTTCCTTTGTAGGAAACCTTTGAATCCGTTTTCCAAGCACCTTCACTGCGTAAATTGCCCTGGTATGTTGTGGCTGGAAACCATGATCATTCTGGGAATGTCTCCGCCCAGATTGCCTACAGCAAAATTTCCAAGCGCTGGTGAGTCTGGGGTCTGACAAAGGATGGAAGGAAATGCAGTTGCTGGCTGTGCAGGTGTTGATGGGGAGAGAAACAATGTGCAAGAAGTGCTATTGCCTTACAGTGACTATCCTCTGCCAGAATATTTACACTACAAGCATAGATTCCTAGAACCGGAAGAGGCCACTAGAGCTAATCCTGCTCAGTGCAGGCAGCCTCTTAACAGCATCTCAGGCAGATGGTTGTCCACTTGGGCACAATCACTGTTGGCAGGCAACCACTTCTCTTGGCCATTGGTTCAAATGTTGAACTGCATTTACTGTTAGAAAAAAAGGGATTCCCCCCAAACAATAAATATCAACGGCCACCAGATTATGCTCTCTCTCAAAAAGAGAATGAATAATTCTCTTTTACAATAATGGAGCATAAAATGCTTTATTATCCTGACTAGGTGGCTCAGTGGCTAAGACACTGAGCTTGTCGATCAGAAAGGTCAGCAGTTTGGCGGTTTGAATCCCTAGTACAGGTCTCCTCCATGAGCAAGGGGGTTGGACTAGATGACCTCTAAGGTCCCTTCCAACTCTGTTCCTGTTAGTATGTTAGTATCCTTGTGGTATGAGAACAGATGTTACACAGAGACTTGTATGCTTTCTTTGAGTTCGTATTTCCTTCTTAAACAGAAACACCCTCCTTCCCCACACACAATTATGCTAATTATGCACTTCTGTTCTGCTCTACCCACAAACACATTCAGCCAGTAACACTTTTCTTTGCCTCCTTCATATTTCCTTCTTCTTAAACAGACACACATACACACAACTATGCAAATTGAACAGTTATGTCCTGCCCAACCCACAACAGTCATAACACTTCTAATTCTTTGCCTCATACATATGTGCAGCAAACCAAGATTGCAGCACACAGATCAATGTAATAATTCAAACTCTATTCTTAGGTACATGCATTTGACATAAATCAGTCAACATTTTTGCATCATACATCCAGAAGACAATTTTTAACTGGCTTCCAATGATCTGGCTGTGAAAGTATTCCTCTTTGCCAAGGGACATCCTGGGCATAAACTAAAGGGACATCATTTATTTTATTCTTCCGTGTTTTATATCCTGTCTTTATATGTACATGCTTAGATTTTTTAAAAATTGGCTCCTGCAGAGATGATTAGTCATAAGCCCTTTCTGGCTTTTGAATGAACTTAAAGTAGAGTCTGGCCAACATCTGTACTGTTATTAGTACAAGGCTGATTTCCTGGGAGCCTCTTTTGCCACTTGTTTCTCCTTACACTGAGGAACAAACAATCAGTTTTTAGGGAATCCCATGTTATTTTTATGGCTGAAAGTTTACCTGTATTGAATTTCTGCACCTTTCTGGGCTGGCTGGCTGGCTGGCTGGCTGGCTGGCTACAATGGTTCAGTCACATGGACAAGAAGCATTCTCCTTGCTTCCCCAAACTACATTTGTAAAGAAAGTTTTGATTCAAGGATCCAAAACTGCCAGTTTGTTTAGCTATTTGCTATTATATTCCAGTTGGGATGGAGATTTTAAAAAGTAATCTAGGAGGTATGTATTTTGCAGACCTTGAAGTACTTTGGAAATGCTCTTGTGAAGTAGAAGGATGTTCTCTTGCTTTCCTCTAAAACTTCTTCCTCCAACCTTTTTTACACAGGCATTTCCCTAAATATTACTACAAGCTGAGGTTCAAGGTGCCTGGCAGCAATACTACTGTTGCAATCCTCATGATAGACACAGTGACCATCTGCGGTAATTCAGATGACTTCCAAAGCGAGCAACCCTTACGTCCTCAGAATGCAGGCATGGCCCGTAGCCAATTGTCTTGGCTCCGCAAACAGATGGCCAGTTCCCAAGATGACTACTTGCTGGTGGCAGGGCACTACCCAGTATGGTCTGTGGGAAAGCACGGCCCCACTGAATGCTTGGTCAAGCAGCTTCAGCCACTGCTATTGAAGCACAAGGCCACTGCCTACCTGTGTGGCCATGATCACAACCTGCAGGTGAGAGAAGAAACCTCATCACTGAGTTCAGCTGTCCTCTGTAGGGAGGGAACCTGTGACCCTCTAGATGTTTCTGATCTACAACTTCCACTACCCCATTGACCATCTTGGCTGTGCTACAGCCACAACTGAGGAAGTTGTGGCTGTAGCACAGAACATTTGGAAGGCTACTGGAATGGGAACCCAACTGATGAAAGAGAAACGGTCTGAGCCTGAGCCCCAGGCCTATCAGGAATCCTGCCTGTCAGTCTTTATTTTTAACCTGTAAAATGGGAAGGACAATAGGCTCCCTTATAATTGCTGGAGATGACCAAGATTGTAAATGCTTTATGGCAATAAATGTAAAACAAGTTCTTCATAGGCTTCTTGCATATTTGCATTTTCTTTGATCTGCTTTCCAGTCTGCAGTGGAATTTACTGCTTTTTTATAGTTTCTTTCTTATAACAATCTCAAGCATAACCTTTCTGCTTTCATTGTGGATTGAGTGAGTGAGAGAAACCTAGGCAGTGTTCTTTTGCCTTGACTTACCTTTGTTCCTGTCATGTTTGTATTGAACTCTGTGTTGCATCTATTCTTGCCTTTTCTCTAGCCAGCTCTTTGGGTTTCTTGAAAGTTCATGAAAACTTTTCTTGAATGAGCTTAGCTTCCCTGTGTGTGTGTTTCCTAAGATTAAATGCTCTATCCCTAAATCCACTCTATTTTGTTCGCTTCACACACAGACTAAAAGGCCTTTTAGCACAGCCATGCATTTCATTGCCTGTGTCATCCGGTATATTCGGAGCGTTAAATGCAGCACTTGTTCTCCAGCCTTAGTTTGGCTGGAGCATCTAATATTTTTTTTCATTGCTGTGATTATCACAATGAGCTTGCCATGGTTGTTCTGCAAGTCCCGGACTGAGCTACTCGTCAAGCAATTAACCAGTGGACCAGCTTGCCTACAAAAGTTGTGGCTGCTCCATCACTAGAGGTTTTTAAGAAAAGACTGGACAGCTATTTGTTCAGTATAGCAATAGCACTTAGACTTATATAGTGCTTTTACAGTCCTCTCTAAGCAGTTTACAGAGTCAGCCTATTGCCCCCAACAATATGGTTCCTAATTTATCCACCTTGGAAGGATGGAAGGCTGAGTCAACCTTGAGTATAGGCCAGAGGTGGCATTCAGCAGGTTCTGACCAGATCTGGAGAACTGGTAGCGGAAATTTTGAGTAGTTCAGAGAACCGGTAAATACCACCTCTGACTGGCCCCCTCCCCCATCTATTCTCTGCCTCCCAAGTCCCAGCTGATCTGGAGGAAATGGGGATTTTGCAGTAATCTTCCCCCGAGTGGGGAGGGAATGGAGACTTTACAGTATCCTTTCCATGCCATGCCCACCAAGCCACGCCCACAGAACCGGTAGTAAAAAAAAATGAAACCCATCACTGGTATAGGTGCTTGGACAGATAGTTGGACTAGGAAGATCTCCAATAACTCTGTTATTCTATATTCTGAATAGAAATCTAATTAATGTTTCTCCATAGGAATGTTAATGTGCAATTACAGCATAATGGGCAGAGATGCCCCCAAATGGTGTGATGCGGTCCTGATCTAAATCTGTCGTTTCTTCTTCTTCTTTCTCCATTGAATAGTACCTGCAGGACAAAGGTGGCATAGGCCATGTGCTAAGCGGAGCAGGAAACTTCATGGATGACTCCAAGCAACACCTCTACAAAGTCCCAAATGGTTACCTACGCTTCTTCTATGGGCAGCCCTCTTCCCAAGGAGGCTTTGCCTACTTTGAGATCGATGGCAAAGAAATGCGAATCTTCTATATTGAGGCCAGGGGCAAGTCTGTTTACAAGACTTCACTACCCAGACGGAGACTAATCTAAAATTCAGACAGCGGTTTTGCTGACTTCATTAGATACTGTGACTCAGAGAGAGAGGCACTGGTGGCATCTCTGGCTTACAGATACCCTCGCTTCTTTCCATTAAGTTGAGAGCTGGCAAGTGTAAGAAGGGGAATTAATGAGAGTTTGTGTTACTTTTTCTCATATTTTGAGAATCACTCCTGTTGCAACCCAGTAACCTTTCTCTATTCAACTTTCCAAACATTCCCAGTGAATGTAACCTCTGGAGTCCCATGGGTAGGTTTGGGGCTCCTGCCATTCCTTGACAACCACAGATCAAGAATTGTCAATGATCCAGCTCATTTGCTGTATGGACAGTGATTCCGATTCATTTCTGAATAGTAGTACAGTTTAGTTTTTCAGGATTTTAGGATAGGTTAATAATAGGAGCTGAAGATTTAGCAATATCAGCCAGCGGTATAACTCCTATCTAGCTTAACCCCACTCTTATTCCTGGATAGTGTTACAGTCCTGCTCTATGCACATTCTATTGCTAGATAGCATATGGGGGGCATTTCTGTTGGCAGTGCTTTTAGCATCTACTTGTCATGCATACATAAATAAAGGTGCCAATTATTGAGGCATGGGCAACACAATAATAATTTCTCCAAGCTTTCCTCAACACTGTAAAGGAAAAGTGAGGACAGTTCTTTGGTTTTGATTATATAGTTTGTCCCAGGAGCATGGTAAAAACCTGACCTTGTCATGAGCATACTGTAGAAGCAGTAACTGGACCAATAATGCCACCAACTCTAAATAAATTAATATGCTGCCAGTTTCTGGGGAAGATAGTGGGATTCAACAAGCTGAATAATAGGGCAGAAATTAACTTTAACATCTGCAGTTTGAAGTGCTAGAGAAGGTACTAAGTTGGATCCAAGAATAACAAAAACTTTATTGTCATTCTCCCACAGTGCCACTTTTAGGATTGTACATCCATTTTTTCCTGTCAGATCATTTTAGGTTCAAAATTCAGCACTCTGTAGTATGAGTTTAAGTAGTGTAGCAAGGGGCTTCCCCCCTCTTTGCATGCTAGTCCTATAGAGCAGGAGATAGTAATGACTAAGGAACAACAGTATACAGGACATCTCTTGCATGTTAGATATTATACTGTTTAGTCACATCAAGGCATGGGATTTAGTAGTTCATTTACTTATCCAAGGAGTTGATGCCCCAATGCTTCAGACTTAAAGAATGTCATGACATGCCTGCCAAAGGGTTAGGAGATTTTTCTGTTTTCTAAATGGATTATCTGACTAATGATGATTTTGCATTGCAAAAACAGTGAGTGAATGAACACCATAATGCATCATTTCCTTTCTTGTGTCTTATCTGTTTTTTGTTTGATTTTGCTTGGAATGTTAGCTGCAGTTATGTATTTAAAGTCATATATTTCCCAAAAATAGGGAAAATTCAGTTTTCTATGAGATTTATGATTATTTACCACCAGAATTCAATTTTATTCTCTATGTAGTGTTCTTAATTTGCTTTGTAAGAGAATACAATCTTCTCATTTTTTTTCTTGCAAATGATTGTTCAATAAATGTCTTATGAATAATGTCTGTTTCTTTCATTCATTTAATCTCTGTAAGATATTGTGAAAAACAGCTTGTCTATCAAGTCCGGTTGCTTGAAGTTGCAAATTCCTGACTCGTTGGATAGTGGATGCTCTTCCACATTGCTTGGCAAGAACATCAGTGTCTTCCAAGGTTTTAGTAGTTTCACAAATCTTGATCTTAATGTAGGCAAAGTATGACTGACACATTGTTTATACAGAGTGAAGGAAGCAGGACCCAGAAATTGTTCTGCTGAATTTCACGGGTAAACCAATAAGAAACAAATAACAAGGTTAAAAACCAGATACAGATTAACAGAGTCCATTTGTTGGGAGAGGGGTTTCTGGAATGCTGACATTGTATTCATCAAGATCAGACAGGTGTTCTCTTACCATTTTTGGGGTGCTTATTTTAACTTTTATTTCTAGTCTGTCTTTTACAGTTATGTTTTTTGGTAAGTTTCTTTTTGCGTGAAGACAGATGCAAAGAATGAGTTAAGCAGTTCTGCTTTCTCTATGCTGCCTATTATCCTTGTAAGGAAGTAAATTACAGTAACTTGTCTTAGAGTCAGTTTGCAACCAAATGCAATCTGCCCATTTTTAGAATTAATTACTATTACTATGCCAGATATGCTGTGATTGTGAATTCAGTTTCCTATTTGCATACATTTGTATTAATATCTACTAAATTTCTTTTCAGCTATTTCTGTACCTTAATGCTGGGAAATTTATTTATGTCTTCTAGGTATTAATTATCGTACTTAGTTTGGGTTATTTGTAAATTTGACAAGCACTCTTCATCTAAATTGGGGTGTCAAACTCAAGACCCGGATCCAGCCTGCTGGCTTCTTAGATCTGGCCTGTGGAACCACCCTGGAAACAGTGAAGGATGCCCGCGGTGCTTCTGCCAGTGAAAATGGAGCTCGGGAGGGCCACATGCAATCCTCCCAGGCTCTGTTTTTCTGATAGAGGGTTGCAGGAGGCCATTGAAGCTGAAAACAAAGCTTGCGAGGGCTTGTGTTTACTGGCAGAGCACTCGGGCCACCACAGCTGCCCTCCCCCACAAATGATGGCAAGATGGCCATGCCCTCCCTAGCCACGCCCACTCTGCCCCCCCCAAGGTCAAACACAACCCTTTTTAAAATAAAATATATTTTTATTGTTTACATATAAATACATTGAAAATATTAAGGGGCACGGTGGCTCAGTGGCTAAGATGCTGAGGTTGTCGATCAAAAGGTCGGCAGTTCAGTGGTTCGAATCCATAGTGCTGCATAACGGGGTGAACTCCTGTTACTTGTCCCAGCTTCTGCCAACCTAGCAGTTTGAAAGCACATAAAAAAATGCAAGTAGAAAAATAGGGACCACT